>JAYEVI010000353.1:0-240593 GCA_036346575.1 Dendrocalamus sinicus | reverse complement strand
TGATGATGGATTGGTATTGTTTAGTTTTGGTGTTCATCATATGGATTATGGAGGGAGACAAGGTAATCTAGTGAGAGAGACAGGATACTTAGTTAATTCATTCGTGTTCTTCTTCGATATTCTCTTTACCGAGGGAAGTGGAATTTGCTTAGCGAAGGATGAGGGTGTAGTTGTGTTGGCCTAGTCATTGACAGGTGGATATGACATACATGAGATTGTACTAGTGTAATATTTATACACTTACATTACTATGCTAAAATTCTTATGGTTTTCACGGATTGGGAGAAGCAAGGTTGTTAGAATTGACATCCTTTGGCGGGATCATTTAGAGTAGTAGTAAGATTGTAACTTGAAATCGCCTATAAGATTTGGAACAGTGTGTTAGATGTTATACCTAATTTCATAGGATATGGACAAGAACAGGTATTGGAACACGAGAATTTTGTATGACTTTTATTTAAGAGTTTTTTACAGTATCTTAAAATGAATATGAACCATCCAATCCAATCTTTACGATCAAATGATTCAGATTAGCTAGAATTTAGTTGTACTACCATTACACTACTAGTACTAGAATCTCAAAAGGATGTAAAATTGTCATGACGTGTGGCATGAGCCAGGGCGGACCCAAAGAGGGGGAGTGAGGGCCCAGGCCGCCACTCAATTCGCAGGAACCCGTGTATATAGCCAAGATTTAATGCTAGTGCCCACTCAGCCCAACTAAAAGGCCCTCACTCATGCTAAAATTATGAATGAGAACAATTCAGCATACTATGTATTGTTGTGCCCCTCTCGGATTTTGTCCAGGTCCGCCATGAGCCAGCTAAGTCCGTTCAAGCCAGAGGCAATGGCGGCACGGGCGCCGCCGTTGCCGTGAACAACATGTACTCGATGGCAGGCATCAACCTACACCAACACCAGCACCACGGGTCAAGCGTCGGCGCAGGCAGCAACCTCCTCCATGATACTCGCGCACCACGGCGTCAACAACGCGGGGTTCTTGGACTTTGGTAATGCCATGGCCGAGCTCGACGACTACGACCGAGCAAGCGTGTCCCTGACACTAGGCCTGTATCGCCACGACGGCGCTGGAGTCATCACTGTCGTCACGTCTGAGCAGCAAAGACTAACGCTGGCGTCTACGCCGGCGTGTTCGAGTACATGGACGGCATGGACTATCGGCAGTAGTTCGGCTCGTCGTCCTAGCTGCTGCACAACTTCATCACGTGACCAACGGGAACCCACGGCGTGGAGCGGATGATACATCCACCGACACCTCCGGCCAACGCCGCCGTGGTAATAGTTACTACACAAGAATTGTTACTTGTATACATGATGGGGGGTGTAAAGGTATTAATTAGTTGATACTCCAATTTAGCTGAACAAGTGGAGAACAAGATTTGTACAGAATGTTCATTATGCATATATCAGCAGATTTGTGTACTAATTGAGATACTTCTTTTCTACTACATTGCTAAAGCAAAAAATGGAATCGAAGACCAGCATATACTTAACAAAAGAACATTATGTTCAGAATCAAACTCCAATTGAGCTAGGCTCAATTGATTCTAAATAATCCCTTTGGACCCCTTTGTAAATGAAATTGCAGCGTGTCACCCAGCCCGGTCAGCAACCGCGAACCTCATGCCGCATCACCTCCGGATCTTGGAGTGCGGCAGCAGCTCGGCGATGATGAAGATGCAGCACGCAAGCTGCTTGCACTCCTTGTTCTGGCGGGCCATCACCGTCGCCACATGATCATGGAGATGAGCCCACCAGCGTTCGCCCTGACCAGCTGCGCCACTATCACCACCTGCCCGAGCCCGGTCCAAATCACCATGACAGTATAGTAAGCTGAGCACATGATCAAAATACTCCAAAGTATTGCGTACTTTCTACTACCCTTCAAAAAATCAAGTTGAAAAACAAAACTCTATAGTATCCTCATAAATCAACGGTCAAGTTTTATTTCTACTACGATATTTCAACTACCAGTTTAATATACTGTAAAAATTCTCTTATTTAAAATATTTCAATTCTCGCAAGAATCTGGAGCCTGACCCATAGGATCTTGGGATCCTGCACTAATTGGAGATCCTAACATCTTGCAGCGAAGTAAGCTGTAAAAGAGTAAGCTTTGTGGTGGTTCTAATTATTTTACGTTACAAATCAAGATGATCCGTCTATCACAAACAAAGGAAAACCTATGGACACATCACGCATGAAAAGAAAAGAGGAACAGACAATTAAGCTAGGTCACTACATGGGGCACACATACTCGACACTACGACTACAACTAGCATTATATTGCAAAACAAATGTTACAGAAAGTACATATTGATTACGATGTAGATCATTTTCCACGGATGAATTTGATGTTTGTCATTTTCACCAGAGTAATTAACTAGACGAGCAAAGGAAAAAGGCAGGAAAGGGACCCTGCCCAGTTCTTCATATATGCTCTGCATTTGACCAGGTCGGCGACATCCAGATATAACCTTTTGGCGATTAGCTCATGCCTTACGTGCTAATTAGGTAGAGACCTTTTTAGAATGATCTAAGCATAGCTCATATTATATTTGGTGAATTATGAGCTTGAATTGATCAACCAAAAGCTAGTAGTGTGCTGTTGTATTGTACATTCAACTTGCACCATTTTATTACTGGCAATGCACACAACTTGGACTGCGACGTCAATGGAAAGGCTAAAGGGGGAGACGATGATTTCACTTTGTGCTACTAGAAAGTTCATTGTTGTTGATGTTTCACACTCACTGACATTGCAAGAAACAATCTTACCAAGCGAGGCTAATTGTGAACAAGCTTTAGTATGTATAGAACATTTGGTTAATTAACAAATGAAATGCGAGCCAACCGTCAGTTGTTCCTACCGATTGTTTGCACTTAGATTTTTCTTTTTTTGATGGGATCACAGTTCTATTTCCACCGACGATCACGTGTTCGGTTGGTTGTTTATTGATTTTTCGCCATTTTGTTCCTCGAAAATTTCTTTGTCGATGAAGTCTTCAGATAGTTAGGATAACCAGTTATCCTCACTCCTGAAAAACGAATAAAAATATGAATTTGGAATAAACTCATCAGATTTACTTTTTGCAAATATTATTTTCGTTCTCTAGCTTGCATGATTGGTACGCACGACCGATTCTACGTACGCGTAATTTCAGCCAGGATACTAACAAATACACAAAGAGACGTAGGCGTGCAACAAATTTTGATGTCACGATTACCGAGGCATGTTGAACTGTACTTATGGGGGTAATGCTTGCAGCCAAGAGCTGCGGCGAAGGTGAAACCCTACCCCAGGTTAAACCGAATGTTAATTGTTCTTCTTCGCGTCTGTTCGCGTTTGTCATGCATGACGGAGACGGTGTCTCCAATGCCCCTTTCCATGTCCTCCTTGCAGCGAAAGCTTGTAGCTCTATCGCTCTATTCTACTGTAAAAAAATAAATTGCAAAAGTATCTTTCCAGCATATGCCCTTGATGTTTCAGTCACATCAATGGCGGAGCCACGGGTTTCATCAGACTCTAACCTACTCACCAGTGGCAGGAACCCCTAACCTCGCATGTCGCTCGTGGCGCCCAACTGTGCTGCCATCGTGGAGTTTTTGACGAAACCGTTCGCATCATCTGGTGTTCTAGTATCTAAGCAACTCATCATCCAAGTTAATTTGATTTTTGTGTAGCCAATTGCTGGGAATCGAGTTTTCCTCAAAATTGGCAGAATTTGCTCCTCGCCGTCGATTTCGTCATGTCCGATGAGCCATTTTTCAATTCCTCACACCCAAATCATCTCCACCACCTTCTCTACTTGTTTTATGCCTCAATTCAACTAATGTCTTGCCATGGAGAGCCACCACTGGCGCCATCTCCATTTCCACCACCGACCACCATCAGTCCCCCCCCCCTCTGGCCATTTCCCAAACCCACCGGCTGCACTGGAGCACTCCATGAGCCCTGCCTATGCTCGCGCCGCCCTCCACCTGACATCGCCAGAGCACCGCCGTCCACCCGCGCCATGCCGCCACCCCGACTGCCACATGTGCCACCACCGTGCATCATTGCCCGCGCCGCCACCTCCCCAGGACCCCTCCAATCCGTTTTGCCATTTACCCCCACCTCCCACGCTACCCCTAACCGGCGACTCTACCCCTGCTCTGTTTCCCTCTCTTAGTCACTTACATCAATTGCCCACTTGTCAACGTCGTTTTTTAATTTTTCAGCTAAAGAAGAATATTCTTTCCTTTATCTTTTATGTATTTTCTCCTCCGACGAACCTTCAAATGACATGTTCTTCACCGTCCGAACTATGAATCAAGTGGTTCAAATTCTAATTTCATTTATATTCAGAATATACCACTCAAGACCTATTTTATAATTTTTGATTTTATTTCAATTTATTTTGTTTGGACATTATGATGTTTCGATGAGTACGACTTCATCGACCACCCGATGCGCTTTGAGCCCACGCTCTATTTTTTCTCGGCCACACCGGGTCACATATAGTGTATCTATGGCTCATGCGAATTTTGTATAGGTAGGTCCGTTCGAACATGTGAATTTTTCGATCCCCATCGAAGTGAAATTCATGTAAACTTCCTGCGTTTCAAACAGGTTCGTAAAGATTTGGCAATGTTGTCGTGGCATGTAGCACGGTTCGAGTTTTACTACCTACATGGTTACACGTTACCCTGATTATTTCTTAACACAGTTAGGGTTTGATCCTACACCATGTTCATTCTTACATGCTCCAACCAGTAGCTCTTCCTTGCAAGGTTGATGGTTGAGAGAACAAATATTTGTGTTCATATTGCTGTTCTTGGCTGCTTGACCTAGCTTCTCATCATCCTTTTCAACTGCCGATCTTTTCAGTCCTGGTCAAGTCTAGCAAGTGATCTTATGGTGTGACAAGGTCAATTAAGCTAGCAATTGCAAATTGGGAGTTCCATGGATCTTGGTCAAGAACATAGAAATTAGAAAAGGACCTCTAATACCCTACACTCCATTTAGGTATCATTATGTTTACATCACAATGCCCTTTCATGCATGCCGTGTGACCAAGAATATGTGAGCATATGTCCACAAGTTTTTATGAGTAAATGACAGTGACCTAGAGCAAAGCAAGTAATTAAGTACTAATAGAGGTATCAACTGGACATGAATATTCGTCCATACAGCTTGCCAGGAGCAAAATATCAACAGCATGTCATGATGCATTAGGAATTCTGCACTCTTCCATATAAATAAATAGATTAGGATCTAGTACACACTTCCTATGAACAAGGAAGACAAATGGCGCAATAATGTTGCTATGGCTTATATTGACAACGATTTTTACTTACCACATTAGGATCAGAAATGTTCTACATTTCCTATGAACAGACAACGGGAGCCAAATGGCACAAGAATGTTGTTAAGGATGGCTTACACCCCACTACAACACGTAGCATGCATGCTTAGGTAGATTAGCATAATACCACCGTTGTTTTCTCTCCAAGTGGCAATCAAACACAGTCCTTTTTTCCAAAAAAAAATAGAAGAAGAAGCAAGTTGATCTGAGACTGATACTGAAGTCTTTGATTGACATCATTTTAGGCTAAAGTGAATAATACATTATCTTGCTGGTCTGGTGGGGTGGGGGGGGGGGCATTTTGACATCGGTTATGATCACATATATGCTTAACTGATGCAAGCAAATCTTTGTTAGGTCACATTTTGAGAACCATAAACAAAAAAGGAACCATAAAGGAATACTTTTATTTTGAACTTGGAATATTAATTAAGTTGAAACGGTCAACTTTTAGGATGGCAAGACATTTTCAAGGTCAGTGACTGTAGAGTATGAACTTGTCAAATGATCTAAGCATATAGTTGGGTAATCACACCATGGTCAATCGATTCCACACGGTTTGCAACTTTTTGTATTTAGAATACTCAAATTTTGACGTCAAAGTTCATATGGTAATAGATAGACGGCCAAAGAAATGGTAAGAACTTTACTGAAAATAGAGATAAAGCCGCGTGTCCTTATCGCATTCTCCAAGTGGCAAAGAATCTCATATACTGCATACTATGAAACAAAACAACATCCACAAATACAAGCAGTTAAATTTTTTATTAAGAAAAGAACCTGAAAATTTTGAAGGTACAACACAACAAACAAGAGGTTTGCATTACCAACCTGACATTGGAGGAGCAATGCATTATCCATCTCTAAAAAGTGAGCACGAAATATGATGTACAAATATGCACAACAAACTCCTCGTAAGAAAAAACGCACAGCAAACGACAATACAGCGATGTATGTCTAAAATCCTGCTTTCCAGTTTTAACACAAGGAGCACACCTGTACTGTTATGTGTCTGATCATCAAAACCAAATCAAAATTCACACCCTGGGAGTCAGGATGCCACCTATGACTAGTCTGGATCTAAACGGAAGACAAGAGCGGTGTATTCCGTTCATCCGAGTTTAAGGAGCGCTCGATAGGTTTCAGTGCTGGGTCACAGTATGCTGTTACAAGATTGCTGAAGAATTCTGCCATCTCTGGTTTGCTCTGTTCTTCTCTCTTTCTTTATCAAAGACCACAGGTACAAAAAGTGAAAATGATGACACATCACATGCCATAGAAGTGGCAGCTAAACAATAAGAATGATCGAACACTCATGAGTGTTGGTAAACAGATGCATACAGAGTGCATGCTATGCCTGAACAAAAAGCAAAACTACAAAATTAGTACCTCGGTAGAATATGCTTTGAAGATAGGATAAAAACGCTTTCGGCAGTATTCATTGAACAGAAGTGTCAACACTGGAAGAGGCACCAGCAAATTTGATGCGAGAGGAAGTTTCTTTAACCCAAATACTCCAATCGCAATTATATGCATCAGCACCAGACAAAACATTGTTGCATTGTGCACGATAGGCCAAAATCTTCCACCAGTATCATACTTGGGTGAATATACATTAAAAAGCTTCATTTGTACTATGCAAAGTTAAGAATTGTACAACGCTAAACTGATGAATAATAAACTTAAAACACATGCAAAATTACACTATCTAGTTGAAAAAGCTGGAGTGAGAGCTGAAGTATTTCTATAACATGTATATAGTAATAACGCTACCTGAGTAACTACATTAGAAAAGAGCATTTGAGTTGAAGCACTGGTTTTCCAGTCTGACACATTTATCCGGCAAACAGAAATCCACTTGTAGAATATGAGTCTTTTGTTTAGTAATTTCAACATCGTAAAATAACTCCTAGTGTAATCACTTCTCAGAACTGGCATAACCAGGACATTCGATATACTGATGTCATCTCTTAAGAAAAAAAAAAGACATACTTGTTGAAATGAAGCATGTATTCCCAGAGAGGCCACGGGAAAAAAATTTGCTTTTAGCCCAAAATTTTACATATGGACCCCTAGAGAAAAGATTTGCAAAAATAGACCCTTAGCACGGCGCCAAAATATATGGCACCCAGGTACATAGGACGGCGCTAAGGCATATGATGCCGTGCGTGGACACGTAGGAGCCACGGTGACATAGCACGACGCGTGCGTCGTAACCACGGCGCTAACGGCCGGGCGCCGTGCTCGAGACCTAAGCCCGAGCACGCCCTCGCCCCCTCCCCTCTCTCTCTTCACCCAGCGAACACGACAGCGCCCTCCGCCCCGCTCTCTCCTCCAAATCCACCCAATCTGTTGGTTTTTCGCGATTTTGCTTTCCAAACCGAGCAAGCAAGGTAAGATCCTCCTCCTTGATTAATTGCATTAGAAGTAGTTGATTTTAGGTACATTTCATGGTGGAAGATTGGAAACCCTAGAATGTACATATTGGGTTTGGCTCGATTTTAGGTTAGATTTGCGTTGAACATGCGTTATCTAAGCCGTTTGGTGCATGTAGATTCGTTTTTAGGGTTTAATTTGGGTAACTATGATGGATATGGCTAACCTAAGGCTAGAGCTGTTGAAGAATTGTAGTTCTTATTCATTTTGCATTTTAGGTTGTCATGGGCTTCACCTGTTTGCCACCTCCACCCGATGTTGCCATGCTCATATATTTTTGTGGCGGTCCTTGCAAGGTCGAGAGGTCAAGAACCGGAGAAATATAGGCAGAGGTACGGATGTGTGCAATCAAGGTTCGATCCGCCACGTGCCACCGTCATCCTCGGCAAGATGGTATCGGCGTGCGAGGGAGGGCACAGTGGTCGAGGACGCTCCGATTCTCGATCGAGTGGTACGGAAAACATGATATTTGCAATACTTTGGTTCAATAAGTTTATCTCGCACTTACTTATGTTTCCTTATTTCTTTAAGAGACTTCTCTCCGAACCTCGGTGCATGAGATCGATGAGACTCTCGGCTACCTGATTGGTGGCGGCAATGAGCGCCTAAGGGACTCTTGAAGGTACGAAGATAATTCGTTAAGTTAGAGTCATTCAGCATGTATACTATTATGACATATCATTACTTGCAGAGACTTAGACGTCGCATCAGTCGGGCGGCAGGTCGTTGTGGTTATCGCGCACGCTCGTCAGCGGACGTGATCATACCGCCGCCTCGGCGCTCGGTGCCTCGGCACCGCAGCCTCGCTATCACACGCCGGCAGCGCCATCCACGAGGAGCTCGTCACGCACTCCGACTTTCAGTCAGGGCGATGACGACGACGAGGCGGCGCAGGATGACGACGAGGAGTACGAGGACGAGGAGGCATCTACCCACGACGAGATTGAGATGTCGCAGATGCACGACGCACTACCTACTCAAGCTTCGCAGTGGCCTTGTCGTTTGGCCCGTCCCCCGAGTACGTATACTCCAGGGACTGATGCTCTGGCCAAGGGCAAGGGAAGGGCCAAGAGGCAGCGAGACTGGCTCTATTTTGTGCGCTGAGACCTGTGTGATGTTTTGAGACTTATTGAGAGTTATGTGATGTTCTACGTTATTGAGGCTTATGTGATGTTGTTATTTAAGTATTCAGTTATTTTATATGTGAATGTATGTGTATGCGTGTATGTGCATGTGTTTTGTATATGTTTCTGCAGGTTTAGGTAGAACGGCGCCAAAGGGCCTGGCGCCATGCTTATGGCGCCAAAGACCCTGGCGCCGTAGTCGAATACCTCGGCGCCAGGCCCTTTGGCGCCGTGCTATTTACATACGGCGCCAGGGTGTTTGGCGCCGTGATAGCTGAACTTGCATTAAAACTGCAAGTTCGGCTAGTTCTTTCGTTCCATTCGCACAAACAATACTAATTGACATTCCACCAAATGAATAAGCACGACACATAGCATTACGACCCAATACAAACATACATACATAGTCCACATAAATAGTTCATAAATTCTCAGAAAATACATACGTCCACATACATCAAACATTAAACATACATAGCAACAATCTCATCGAGTGCATCGAGGCCACTTCCCTTTCTCTCGAGCAAACGTGGTACTCCTCAAGGCTGCCTTGGCATGTCGCGCTCTCTCTAGCTTCTTCTCCTTTCACCCTTGCGCTTGCCGCGACCCTCCTACGCTCCTCGCGGTGTTACCTCACGGCCTCCTCCTGCTTCTTCTCCCTTTCCCACCTCTCCTTTCTTCATCCCATTTCTTAGCGGCGTTAAGGTAGTTCTTGTCATCCTCAGCGATCTCAGTGTCGATCCACTGCTCAAAATCACAAAGCGGTGGAGGCTCCTGCAAATGTACGCATTTGTTAAACCAACAGAATTAATACCAAGTCGATGAATCGACAATACAACATACCATCTTGCCGAGGACGACGGCGACGCGTGGCGGATCGAACGCCGGTTGCCACGTCCGATACCTCGCTTATATTTCTCGGTCGCTCGACCTCTCGACCTTGCAAGGATCGCCGTAAAATATATGAGCATGGCAACATCGGGTGGAGGTGGCAAATAGGTGAAGCCCATGACAACCTAAAATGCAAAATGAATAACTATGTTCGCTCGGTGAAGAGAGGAGTGAGGGGGGGCGGGGAGCCGTGCTCGGCTTAAGTCCCGAGCACGGCGCCCCGCACGCGTTAGCGCCGTGGTTACAAGCACGGCGCCATGGGCTTTGGCGCCATGCTATGCCACCGTGGCTCCTACGTGTCCATGCACGGCACCAAAGCATATGGCGCCATGCTATGTACCATGGGCGTCATATTCTTTGGCGCCATGCTAAGGGTCCATTTTTGCAAATCTTTTCTCTAGGGGTCCATATGTAAAAACTTTCAAATTTTGGGCTAAAAAGCAAAGATTAGAGGGCCACCGGCCAATACAAATGTACAGGTAAATATGCAAATAACCCTCTAGACCCTAGATTATTTATATGTCTAACACCCCCACACCCCAATAAACTTATGGTGGATTAACAACACTGAGTTTAGAGAAGTCGATGCTATACTTAGCTCTAGCATGTGCCTTGATAGCTAAACCTCCGAAGGTACACACAAAAGAGCAATGACTTAGTCTTACACCTGTGATCGCATGTATAAAGTATCTACCCCAATATGCTTGGTGAGCTCATGCTTCACGAGATCTCGAATAATGCTGATCGCGCCAGTACTGTCTGAGAAGAGAGGAGTCGGTGCAATAGTGGAAACACCAAAATCCTTAAGTAGCCACCTGGCCGTGTGATCTCACCACAACGACGCCATGGCTTTTGACTCACCTCTCGCCTCGAACGAAATGACAGTTTGCTTCTTGGTCTTCCAGACAATCAAAGAGGAACCAAGGAAAACACAATAGGCAGAAAGAGATGGGCGATCAGCATGATCGCTGGTCTAGGTCGCATCAGTGTACGACTGAAGCTGTAAAGAACTAGAGTGAGGAAAGAAAAGGCGACGAGTGATAGTCCCGTGAAGATATCGCAGAACACGAAGGTGACTATAATGGAGCTCAGTAGGAGTAGAGATCAACTGACAGGATGTGAACTAGGTGAGAGATGTCAAAGCGAGTGATGCCAAGGTAGACAAGGCTCCCAACAATATGACGATAGCAAGTGGGATCCTCAATAGGCCCGCCATCGGTAGGTCGAAGGTGAGCACCAAGCTCCATAGGAGTATCCATCACACGCTGATCAGTGAGACAAGCGCGAGTAAGGATATCCTGAATGTAACGCTCCTGGGAAAGATAGTAGCCCTTGGGCGTAAAAGTGATCTCAATCTCAAGGAAGTAACAAAGAAGATCCAAATTAGACATCAAGAGCTGCTTACCGAGACGCTTCTTCACAAAGACAATATACCATGGTTATTAAGGCGGTACGGTGAGGCACGGCGACTCACCACCTTCACACAACAATATCGTTTATGGCGCGCGGCGTGGCGACACCATACACATAAGCAGCCACAACAATATTGGACTTCCGGAGGGTTTAAACAGACGAAATATAAAGCGAGAAGGAGTTTATTGTAATTTCAGAAAATAAGAGGGCTAAATTGTAAAATGTCATAAACCCTAAATCCCTAATAACTGGCGTGGTCCGCGTGGAGGCGCCGCACGCTCAGCATTCTTCGCTCGCTCGCTCGCTCGGCCGCCTCTCTCCTCTCGCCCGCTCGGCCGCCTCCTCCTCTCTCTCTCTCTCTTCCCCATCTCTCCGCCTCTCCGCGCGGCGAGGCTGCCTGGCCTCGCCACGCCACCCCTCTTCCCGCCGCCACTCACCACCGCCTGGCGGCGCCATGAGGCGGCGAAAAGACTCATCGCCCGGACAGCAGAGGCGGCGCAACAGCGGATCCGGCTACGGCGTGGCCGGAGGTAGTGGATCCGGCGGCGACAGCGGATCCAACTGCGGCGAGGGCGGATTCAGCTGCGGCAACAACGGAGGCAGTAGATCCGGCTGCGGCGACGGCGGATACAGCGCACTTCCATGCCGTCCGGACGGCATGGAGCCTCCGGTTTGCCACGGCGATATGGCGACAAGATATCGCCGATATCTCGACGCCTTAATAACCATGCAATATATTGAGTCATCGTCAGTAATGATCATGTCATCTACATAGAGAAGGAGCGTCCAACCCCGAGAAGAGATGTGGACAAAGAGGGCAAGGTCGTGATCACTGGCAGAGAAGCCGACAGTAGTGACAATAGAAGAGAAGCGGTCAAACCAAGCACAAGGGGCTTATTTGAGCCCATAGAGAGCGATGAAGGCGACAAAATATACCCTCAAGGATAGAATACCCAGGGGTGGCTGCATGTAGACCTCATACAGCTCACCATTGAGAAAAAGCATTCTTAACGTCCAACTGATAGATGCGCCATTGTCGAACAGAGGCCATAGCAAGTAGTGTGTGAACTGTGGTCATGTGAGCAATAGGAGCGAAAGTCTCATTATAGTCACGACCATGCTCCTGCTGAAAACCACGCGCTAAAAGACGAGCCTTATAACGCTCAAGAGAACCATCTAAGCGGGTCTTGATATTGTACACCCACTTGCACGTGATGGGGGTGACGCACAGGTAGGGGCACAAGATCCCAAGTGCCAGTACGCTCCAAAGCAGCAATCCCCTCAGACATCACGAGCTGCCACTCAGGGTAAACAACAGCCTTGCAGTAGGTCACAGGCTCAGAAGAGGCAGCGGCTACAAAACCGAAGCGCTTAGGTGGCCTAACAGTGTGGTGATCACGAAGATCATATCTGAGAGGAGGGTAGAGCAAGACCCAGTAGGGACGGAGAAGAGTTGGGAACAAGACCCAACAAAGACGGAGGCTCAACTAGAGTAGGCTGAGGACAACGAGAGTAGTGCAGAGAAAAAGCTAGAATCTCAACAAGAGTAGTGCAGAGAAAAAGCTAGAATCTCAACAACATAACATAAAGTAGACTCCGGCAGAGGTGGAAGAGGTGCAGCCAGAGGTGAGGGGGCGAAGGAGGATAAGGCGAAACAGGAGTGGAAGGCAGTGAGTCAGAAAAAGTCAAAAAAGAGATCGACTCAACAAGAGAATCTGACTTGACCATAGGGGAACGAGGGTAGTAAGGTCGGGACTCATCAAAGGTGACATCCCGGGAAATCCTCATCCTGCGAGCAACGGGATCATATCAACGATAAGCCTTATGCTCAAGACTGTAGCTAAGGAAAACACACTCAACGGACTGAGCAATCAGCTTGCTGCACTCACGAGGTGGAAAAAGGACGAAACAGACAACCGAAACTGCAAAGGTGACCATACTCTGGGGCTCAACCGTAGAGACGCTCAATAGGAGTGGAACCCTGAAGGGCAGTGAAAAGCTGCATGTTGATGAGAAAACCTGCAGTGGAAACAGCCTCAGCCTAGAAGTGAGGGGGAACAGAGGAGGCAAGCATGAGAGCACGAGCGGTCTCAAGTGACAATGCTTACGCTCAGAGACACCATTCTGAGCATGAGCCCCACGGCAAGAGTATTGGGTAAGAGTACCCTACTCAGCGAGAAAATGACACAAAGCAGCAGAAAGATACTCACCAGCAGAGTCGGAACAAAACACACGAATGGTCAAATCGAACTGAGTGCAAACTATGGTGGCGAACATCTAGTAAATAGAGAACTTGACTGCGAGAGGACATAAAGTAGATTCAAGTATGGCGAGAATAATCATCAATAAATATCACATAATATCAATGACCCCTTTTCGAAACGAAGGGAGCCGGGCCTCAAACATCTAAGTGTACAAGATCACGAGCAGAAATACAATTACTAGAGGGATAGGGGAGCTGCAACTGCTTGCCAAGCTTGCAACCCATACAATATAATGACGTGTCCCTAGAAACAGACCCAAGAACACTACGACCAACTAGTGACGATAGGCACGATCCGTAGAGATGACCAGGACGATCGCGCCACCAAGTGAGGGAGGTAGTGGAGGACACAAACAGGGCAGAGGTAGCGGCAGGGGCTGACTGGCTGGGGGAGACAGCGGAAGGCAGATGGAGCCAGTCGAGCTCCCAAAGACACTGAGTCACAGTGTCGAGGGTCAGTACCAAGCAGAGTCCCCGTGCGACAGTCTTGGACAAAACAAGAGTCATGCTTAAGAACAACACGATAGTCATGATCAGTGTCTGACCAGCCGACATAAGTTGCGTAATATGTTGAGGAACATGTGAGGCTGCAGGAGCATGAAAAGAGGAAGTAGAAAGGATGCCTCAACCTGCAACAGGAAGAGAGGTAACAGGAAGAGAGGTACCATCTGCAATCTAAATAGTGGAAGAGAAAATTGTAGGATGCAACGAGGTAAGGTGGATGGAATCTGGTGTCATGTGAAAGGAAACACCAGGGTCCAAGATCCATGGAGATAGAATACCTAACGATGGAGAAAGGTGGAGGCGTGGAAGACTACTGAGAAGCAAGAGTCAAACGAGCCGATCCCGAGGAGTCTGAGGACGAGCCAACATCGAGACATTAGAGGAGTGAGAGGAGCTGATGTGCAATGTTCAAGAAGGCACTAGGCGCTAGGCGGGCGGCGAGGTGGGGCCTAGCGCCTAGGGAACCTAGGCGGGGCCTAGGCGGCCAAATTAAAAATAAGGACAATAGGCAGAAGATAAGTATATATTTGCTATATATCTGAGATCTAACATCTCAGATCGAGTCATCAAATCCTATAACTAATGTTTAAAAAAATTAGTCAGACTTTGAACCGTCTGATAAAGATCCAACGGTCCAGATCTTCTAACCCTAACCCTAAATCCATCCGCGCCTCCCCACATATTCGCGCCCGCCTCCCCCACCCTAACCCTAACTCTAAATCCATCCGTCGCCTCCCCGCATATTCGCGCGGTCGCGCCCGCCTCCCCCACTCTCTCCCGCAAATCGCCGCCGCCTCCCCGTAGACTCTGCCACCCGCCTCCCCCACTCTCCCCCGCAGATCGCCGCTGCCTTCCCCACAGATCCCACCGCCCGCCTCCCCATCTCTCCCCCGCAGATCGCCGCCGCCTCCCCCGCAGATCACCGTCGCCTCCCCTGCAGATCGCCGCCGCCCGCCTCCCCCATCTCGCCGGATCTGGCGCGGGGAGTCCGGATCCGCAATGATCCGATCGCTGGCGGAGTCCGGATCCGCGCGCGCCACAGGAGCGCGACAAAGCGGGAATATGTCCCTTCCGCCGGAGGGGAGGTGAGGCGAAGAAGATGGCGGATGTCCGGCGGAAGATGGTGATGCGAGAATCCGGCGAGTCGACGACGGCGGCGGCGCCTGTGTGCGGTAACTCTTTTCCTATCCTCGCGCCTCCTCCGCGCGCCCGTCCGCCGCGCCTAGGCCGCTAGCCTCACTTTGACCGCCGCGCCTCGCGCCAACCACGACTAGGGGCCAAGGCTGGTGGCACCTTACCGCCAGCCGCTTACGCGGCGCCTAGGCGGCCGCCAAGGCTACCTTCTTGAACAGTGCTGATGTGCGGCATCACCGAATGAGCCCTAGCAAGAGGCGCTAGCTCTTGAGTGGAAGGAACCGCCTGAGCCCTTTGGGACGCTGGCAGTAGGTACAGTGGAGATCCGAAGTAGAAGCAACAGCTACTGGTGCATTGGGAGTGAGGAGAGATCACGGCCGCTGCTGAAGAAACAGCGAAGTGGCGGTCTTTGGCAAGGCACAAGACAACCTACGGCTAAACCTCACCATGGTGACGAGCCTCTCAAGACGCATACCGTGAGAGCCTTCACTAAGCTCGCGCGCGGTGGCGAGCCGAGAGCCGAGCCCGCATCTGAATTCATGTCGAGACACGTCAAGAACTCGTAGAGATGGTGAGTCTCCGGTGAGCACGAATCCGCACATAGCGAGGGCAAGTGCGATGAGACATCCGCCCTAGAAAGTCAGCCGACGCCACACCACGACATATCCGCTAGTAGAAGTCATCGATAGTGGCATCAAGTCGTTGAAGAGTGCGTCTGTGTACAATCAAAAATACATAGCATCACTAGTCTGCAAGTAGTGAGCTCGGAGGCGCTACCATATAAGTTATGTCATTGGCCGCTCCGCCACATCCATGTAGATGGCCACAGTCATATTACCCACCAGGATGGCGATAGCACGAGTCTTAGCCTCCTGCCATCACTCGTAGGCATGCAGCTCAGATTGGTAGAGCTCCAGGGCCTCCTCCAGTGCAGCAGTGGCCTCCTCCTGAGCTGCCTGATCCGCACCAGCAGGAAGAGCGGGTGGAACGGGTGGCTTCGGCTGAGGAGAACAAGGGTGCTCGCCAGTGAGATGACCCCACAGAACGAACCGAGGGGAGCGGGATGGCAAATGAGCCACCGACGGTAGCCATCTGGAGCACATCATGCCGAAGCTGGGACCGAGAAGGCCAGGGTGGCCGAATGCAGCTAGGGCGTCCGGCGGCAGGAGCTGGCCAGTGCGGCGGCGTGATCAGCCAAGGTTGGCTGAGGCCAGGGCATCGTCGCCGCCTGGGGTGGCCAAGGCTACAGCAGGCAATGGCATCGGTGGAGAGATGGACGGCCTGCAGGCAACCACAGAGGACGCGTCGTGGCGAGCCACCGCCGCAGGAGGCCGCGGGTCGACGGCCGCAGAGGCGCCGAGAGCCGATAGGCGGCCGAGCCGAGAGCCCGCGGAGCCGCAGAGGCGGCGGAGTTGGACGGTGAAATCAGCCGCGAGCGCCGCGTTCCAGCCAGCGGCGCGAACGGCGCAGATCCGACGCGGGCGCCACAGATCCAGCTTGGGCGACGCGGATCCAGCGCGGACGAGCCAGATCCGACGCGGGCAGCGGGCGACGCAGACAGGGAGGACATCGGCCGACAGCGCACGCACAGGGACGACGCGGACAACAGCCAGCGCAGACGGGGAGGGTGGAAGCAAAGGATGCGAGGAGGCGGAGCACAGGGGCAGTGGCGGCGGTCGGCTGGGACCGGCGGCATGGACAAGGGGCTCGGGTAGCCATGGCTCTGATGCCATGTTGAAATGAAGCATGTATTCCCAAAGAGCCACCGGCCAATACAAGTGTACAAGTAAATCTGCAAATAACGGAAATTGCACATATACCTCATAGTTAGTAGGCACTTGTAGATTTGCCCACACTTAAGTGGCCTTGTAATTTGTTCATACTTGACATGCCTCCTTATTATTTTGCCCATTGCCTATTTAATCGCTATTTTAATTTCGTTTTCATTTTTTGGGCGAAAATGACAAGAAACCCTTTAATTGGTGAACCTCCTCTCTTAGCTGTGTGTACAGATGCACAAAAAGGTTTAAAAAATATAGTAAAAATATTTTTTTAATGTCATTTCCTGCCCCAAAAAATGAAAAACGAAATTAAAATAGCAACTAAATGGGCAATGGGGCAAAATAATAAGGGGGCATGTCAAGTATGGGGCAAAATTACAAGACCACTCAAGTGTGGGGCAAATCTACAAGTGCCTACTAACTATAGGGTATGTGTGCAATTTCCCCGCAAATAACCCCCTAAACCCTAGACTATTTATATGTCTAACAATACTAATGTCAGCTTCCCAAGTTATGAATGTATTGTCCAATCAAACTACGAATTCTTGAAGAGATCCACAACTCCTCTTTTCTTATCCAAACACGCATTGAGATTCAAATTCGACTATCATCAAATCATCCTCATATATGCTCAAGTTTTCCACCTAAAAGCTTCAATACACCTCAGGGTTGCATGTCTTTCAGAAAAAAAAATGCTACAGAATTCCATCACTAAGTGATCTAGATCATCTTTCAGGAAATAACTCTGTGATTATGTGTTAAACATACTAAGAAAATGGCACCATATGCCTTACACCCACGTCATCATGATTTCATCTGCACCTCATGGTATCGTTATTGAACTAACCATTGCAATCCTGAATTCCTGACAACCAAATTCAATAATTTCTATGCCAATGTCAAACAAATTGGTAGATCACTTTCCAAATTTTGAACAGATCTACAAATCACTGACCTTTCAAACTTCATGCATAGAAGATAATACAATAAGTAAAGCAGGTAAAAAACTGACAAATAAATTGCAAAGTTCTCACCTGATTACGAAATATAAAGTAGCCAAGGCAGAAGTAAACCAACATAAATGGGAGGATAAGTGGGGCTACAATGATGTATGTCAATCCAAGCAAACCAAACAAGAGAATCCGAGGAATTTCACTATGGTAAGGCTTTGATGGAGGTTTGGAGTCATCCCTCTTGCAACATTTTGCACAGTACCCCCACAAATGAAACAAAAGGGCAGGGTTGAGTGAGTTCTGATGTTATACTTGTCCATGACGTCACCACGTATGCAATAAAAAAAGAGGCCTGTAGAACATACATAAAACCAAGGATAGCTTAGCAATGCACAGTTACACTTGAGACTAATACCATACTGCACAACTACTAATAGTTTAAGGAAGCAGGTTTTACACTAAGTACCCACAGGAGAAGGATGTCTACAAAACAGAGAGTATTTGCAATGGCTAAAGTGGCATGCCTGTTACTAACTACTAAGGCTATTAATTGAAGAAACAAAAGGAACCCTTGTATGTCTGTGTCAATTTAAGTATATCATGTCCATAGGAAAGAAACTGTCAATGCCATATGAAGCTTAGAAGGCAGAATGTGTTCCCAAAAGCAACTTGTGATAACTTTCTAGAAGAACACTACCTGTCATGTACATACTAAACTATATCATGAAGGCAATCAAGAAGCACATGCTCTACCTGTGCTGGTACAACAATTGCAAGTCTTGATGGTATTTCCTTTGGATCAAGGAATATCTCGAGTTGACCTAAGACTGAGACAGTAAGAACATTTGCAAAGAACACACTCCATATTGTAAACCTAAGCATTTTGTTGCAAGCACTTCTCTCAATCCCACTAACAGAAACAATCCTTGCATGGTTGAAAAATAGCTTTATTATTGAGGGCACATAAGAGGAAAGAAAGTGAAGAATGACACTGGGAAGATATCCTGTAACCACTTGACTGACAACAGCTCTGCAAGGGCAAAATAAAATAAAGGTCAGTTCGCTAGGTCATTCTAAGTACAACCAACATGATGGACTAGCTAGCACTAGTATCACTAATTCAGGATCTGAACATATGCTTGAGTGCTTGACTACTGTACGCTGAGCAACTTCAAAAGTAATGACGAGGTCCTTTAAAATTAACAAAATACAGGATCAATGAAAATATAAATATCAATTCATGATCGAAAACTAACATTTCCAGTATGTTTCTCAGGGAAGGCAACCATGTCTCTAGTTGTTCCATATAGGTGAGTCCTTGAACAAATGCCGAAACTAGGAGAAACCGAGAAAGATGATTATCAGGAGAATTGAAGCTACAGACACTATGAACTTGGATATCCATCTTTCCATGAATGATGTAGAAAAGAAAGGCCAATAAACATCATGAGGATCGGGAGCATGCTCAGTTTGCCACTCAGTTGGATTGTCTGACTGCCTAATGAAAATTGCATTTGCAGCACCATATCGAGATTTGAATGAAACAAAAGCAACCAGAATTTCCTGAAGAGATATGAAGCAATAAATATA
Source organism: Dendrocalamus sinicus (assembly GCA_036346575.1). Lineage (NCBI taxonomy): Eukaryota > Viridiplantae > Streptophyta > Magnoliopsida > Poales > Poaceae > Dendrocalamus > Dendrocalamus sinicus. The sequence continues at coordinate 221,135 of JAYEVI010000353.1, read as the reverse complement.
GATAAGATAAAATCAAAATGTTTGTGTTTGCATTCCATGAGTGTCAGAACCAAAGATCAACTGGGGAAAAGTTGAGCAATAAGTATAGATAAACATATCAACACATCATAATTAACTTGACCGAGACAAAAAAAAAAGGAAACCTGCACCTGTCTGCTCCTAGTAGCATCTGATTGTTCCATTCTAACATTTTCGTCTAGGTCTGCCAGCCTTTTATGATATTTCCCAAGAAGATCATTTCTGCCAAATAATCCCAGAAATTTTCTTGGAGGGCCTTCAGAAGGACGCCATACAGATTTTAAGTTGGTAAGCTTTCTGCAGATATTCTCAGCATCATTCTGGACAGGAATCGAACAGACTATCAAAAGAAGTGAAATGGGAAAATAAGTTCAGCAAGTTAGAATGAAGTATTCCTTATGAAATTTATCTCAATATAGAAACAGGATGGTAAGAGTTTTCCAGGTAGAAAAGCAAACAAACTAGTCTACCATTACTTTCAGATGCATCCAGCAGAGATGAGCATTCTGAATTTTTTCTTCCCGTGAAAATAAATTATGCTAAAAAGGTGAAAGGATGATACCTCAAATGAGGATAACTGACGATATATGTAATTAGTGTAACTGACAACAATTTTGCGGCATGAATTTATTTTCCTCTTTCACTCTCTTGGCATGTATATACAGTAATTAGTAATTACTTTATGTATTTGTGAGAGCATGGATCTAGAGAACGCTTCAGCGATCATACATGCCATTCAATATACCGCTTTGAGGTAAAATAATATATGTCAGTTGGTTGTAGGAAGTAAGAACAGTATGTGTACAGTAAGCTTGTGATGAATTATGTCTAAGCAATTTGACCAATACAAATATTGCATATTAAGTAGATTATGGATATCATGTTGCAAACACAATAGCAATTTAAGATATGCTGTGTTGCTATAGTTGTAACAAATTCAAAGACTATGAAGTAAATTCAGAAGGCAGAGGTTGATAATAACTGGAACAAAATGCAGGTCTTACAAACCCCATGCCAGTATCATGCAATATATTGCCCAACGACCCATATGTAATTCAAGAAATTAATCAATAGACAACCATATGAGTGTTTTGTTAGGATCATTGATGAAGCATGTGTATCTGTTCATAATCAAGCAATACAAAAGTATCAAAAGGAATTATATCTTACAAGAAGGCAGCGAAGTTTGCCAGTTTGATGAACAACAGTGTGTGACAAGTAGGTGTATGAATGATACTCTTTGAAGAACTTATCAACAGCATCACTCACAGAACCACCATTAGTTATAGGGATAGCTCGAACCAGAACTGTGAAATGCTGAGGTAGTGGCTCTGAACTCATAAAATACTCGAGCCTCTTGCCAGCAATATATTTGTATTCCTGAAAAGAGACAACATAGAAACTATGTGAAACCAGTAAAAAACCAAATGATTTGCATCAGCATGAAGCCATGGAGAATGCCACGACGTGCAGGCCCCATGATTGGAACTGTTCCATATCATCCGCATCAAATTCTAAGTACTGATGACATTTTTTTTTATTTTTCCTCTTTTTTAACAGAACCACAACATGTTTTCTCAGTCTACATCTTACAAACATTCTTTTGCTATGATAGAGCAGGAGATATCTGAAATAGCTTCCTGATTTTTATTACATTAGCCATTTGATACGATGAAAGCACAAAATAATTTCGTAGTACAGGGAATAATGGAGATTGACGGTCAGTCTTATCGACAATAGACAAATATTCACAAAAGCAAACTTCTTATCAAATTGAGCAACCTAAGCTGAAAAATAAGCTTCTGCTCACGCCTCAACAAGCACTAGCACAACTGCACAATAAAGCGTTCCATGAAATTAAAAACAACAGGACCAAGAGAATTACCCTCCAAACACCAAACAGAGCACGCAAACAGACTCTTACCCTCCTAACACCAAACAGATCACATAAATAACCTTAGTTACAAAACTGAACTAAACAGGAAATACCAGGGAGCTAATTAACCAGTTCAATTCACCTTGAGACACTAACCAAAACCCTGTAAAACCCCAAAAATTGCACTAAATTACTAAACTAAGCATCATAGAGTTCAAAATTGCTCACTTGTTGGACCCGTCCTGGACGTTGGAGACGCTGAAGAGGTCGACGGACTTGTTGGGCAGATCGGAGAAGTCGATCAACCGCAGCTGGTCCCCCAGGAAGTTCACCGGCATCAGCACCCCGACGCCCACCAAGGCGGCCGCCGCGAAAACCCTAATGCTGCACCATCCCACAGCCCCCACAGCACGCCCAATTCAGCAAACCAACCGAAGGAAACGGGCACAAGAGTGGAGAAGAGGAGGGGGTCCGGAGTAGGGAGACCTGAAGACGAAGATGCGGACGAAGACGACGCCGTCGAGCCCCGCGGCGGCGTTGATGTCGTCCTCGGAGCGGCGCCACGTGGCGGCGAGCCAGGGCTCGAGCGGCGCGTAGGGCCAGCGCGGGGAGTACACGGCGACGTACGGCGGGCGGCTGCGGAGGAGCGAGTAGGCGGCGGCGAGGAGCACGGTGACGCCCAGGTTGATGCCCACCGCCGTCGCTAGCGCCGACACGATCATAGCGCCAGCCGGCTACGGCGGTGGAGCCTTCCCGAAGATTCCGGAAGGGGCAGCACCGGAGGCTGGAACCTTCCTCGGGCGCGGTGGGGCCCGGTGGTCAGTGGGAGAAGAAGCAGGTAAGGTTTCACGTGTACTTTTGTACCATTACGGGTAGAGCTGGGAGGTGGGCCCGGCACGGCCAAGTACAACCTGGCCTGACACGTGGTGGACTGTGCCAGTATGATACAAATATTGGGCCGGGCCTGGCCAGGCCTAGAAACCCGGCTCACTGGGCGGCATGGCACGGCACGGTGAATCATGTCGTGTTTGGGCCGGCACGGCACGGGGAGCATGGTGGGCACGGGCGGCATGGTGGGCATGCCGACGCCAGCGGCTGGGCCGCCTCGGTCTCCACCTTGCCTCCTCCCTCCCGTCGAATCCCCAGATTTCCCACAACCAAAACTCATCAGGCCATCACAGAGCAGAGAGAGGGAGTAGAGGGGAAGGACGTGTACCGGTCACCAGAACCCGAACAAGTGGACGACGGCCGCAGGAGGAGGAGCGGGGCAGCCGGAGCTGAGAGCGGCATCAGGAGTCGACGGAGGGGGTGAGGTCGCAACACAGCCTCCGCTAGAGTCGGCCTCTGCACCTTTGCCTGCTCCACAGCCGGAGACTCCACGCCGCCACCTCCAACCCAGGCTCCCAGCAGCTGCCTCCCAACTCCCAAGAAAGGAGATCATCCCTTATGCCCAGGATGGTGGAGGTAATCACATACGCTAAAGACTGGGAATTAGCCAAAGAGCGGCAACAGTATCAACTGGAGGATCCTGAAATCGTACAGGCGTATGCTGATTTCGAACGCATGAACGACTTAAATATTGATAAGTAGATACTATGTACGCATGTTGTTATAGTTAGTATATACATATATTGTTATTGTACTCTTTTCCTCACTCGGGGAACCCCACTTTGGGGCGTAAGGTTTTTAACGAGGCAGTAACATTGTATTTTTAAAATATAAAAAAAATCACTTTTTTCGAAATATTTACGTCATTATGTTCCCATGTTTTTATACAACTAATTCAATTTCAACTAGATTTTAATGAGGTGAGTACGAGAGAAAGGAAGATGACGACCGTCGCCACCATCGTCGCCGACGCCTTCGTTATGTATAGTTACTTCGAGCTGGGCTTGGGCTGGCACAGCCCGAATGCTGGCACGACAGGCTTTGAGTCGTGCTTGGGCCTGGCTGGAGGCGAGGCGGGTTGGCACGGCACGGCATAGTAAGATGACTGAGCCGAACCAGCATGACACGAAACGGCACGAAGCACGGTAGGCCCGGGCTTTGCCGGCATAACACAGCTCAACTCCCAGCTCTAATTACAGGAGCGTGCACACGAAGGCTGGTAAAGGTTGAGATGTTAAAGGCATGGGCCCGAGGTGTCAGTGGGTGCACGTGGCCCCCGGGGGTGTGACGCGATGGCTATGCAGAAAGGGCGTGTGTGGCCCTGGTTTTGGTGACGTATATGCGAGCAGTATAATATACGTGTGTATTTTTGGGTCGTGTGACGACCCACATTATTACCATGGGGTAATAACGCTATTCAACGGATTATTATTCGTTTTAGCCAATAAAACATCGCTCTAACGAATAATAAGCCTATCAGAGTGTTGCAACAGAACAATAATTAGAGACAACATAATATTACAAGAATATCGCCACGCAGGGCTAAAGTTATTACAAAGCCCCAAGAGCTCAAATATTTCATATTTCACCTAACCTTCGCGCGGGATGCCCACCTTGTACCTATTGAAATCCGAGTCCACGGTTTTCCATCCAGGTAACTTCCTCCTGATTTTAGCCATTCTCTGATTTGACATGCTCCTAAGCAAAGGGGGAGATAATAGCAACGGTGAGTACAGACGTACTCAGCAAGCGTTATAATACAAAATGCATAAAATGCCCATCATTTTCACTTGTAGGAATCTCAATTCCTCTCTTCAATCTCGTGTTCATTTTTAATACTCTTTTCATCATCCCTGTCATTTCCATGACTTATAGAAAATAAGGGTTGTGGGTTTTGAAATAAGTCCGATTTATTAATTTAGAAAACTACTGAACATACGCATGAACAGCAAAAAACCCCATAAGTTTCCGTAATTCTCCTTTCCCGGAGACAGGCATGAATTCATGATTTTGATAGCATTGCGCAAGCTTGTATCACTTTACCCGACATTACTCTGTATCGTGTTGGCTCCCGGTTCTCCGCAATTCCTTTGATGCGCGCCGGACGCAGTACAGTACAAATACATCTAGTTCGAGAATTATATCTCCACCCTGTTACTCACAATCGCACTGGAGCGGTTACACCTCACACTGCACTCCACCGAAACGACATAACCGTTGGTCGGTAGGTGTCCCCCTCACCCACCCCCCGCCGCGTAATATAACGTCAAGTGTAACCCGCTTTGTGGGTTCTCCCCCGGTCTCATACCGGTCATTGGGCCTATGCCCTAATTACTTCACTCCTGTGGAGAATATAACACCTCACTAGAGTACCGCCTGCCGTAAACATACGGAACGTTGGTTGATACGGTGTGGTACGGTCTGTCCATACGGATGAAGTTTGTAGTCCCTTATATTTTATTCTTATGCAGAGGTCCCGCCCTTGCCCACTCACTACCTCCCCTGGCAACCTCTGCCCACCTTTTTACTTAACTTTAGTGGCCAACTGCTCCATCAGTTGCCATCTATCTCTTATCTCTTGTCATTTCTCGATTTAAATCTTCTTTTATTTATTTCATGCAGGGTGATAATAGATTAATACCAAAATACTTGTTTTGAGGAATATACCCAAAAGCTTTGATCAAAGGAATGCTTGCCTGGATTTCAACCATAGATTTGGATTCAAGTAGGATCAGGTGAAGTCACTCTCGTAGCTTGGATCGTCGTCTGCAATAAAAAAAATACGTCGACTATGACTTAATTTACGAGAACATAATAAAATACAATGTGTCGAGGTGCTTGTGCTCCTAAAGTAAGACGTCGCTCCATTTAATCCAATCGCAGTAATCGAGATTAATTTCGGTACACTGCTCGTCGTTCGACATTATCGCACTAACGTCATAAGATATGGTTGGTTTATTAGGTATGCCAAGCGTTTTATTAATTCCAAGCAATTTTTCGATTATATGATATTAACTAAATGTATATATAGTTATAACAATTAATATTAATCCTAATCAATCTTTGTGTATACAATGTTCACCTTTCTAATTCGTTTTAGATCTCAAGATTACTCAAATACATGCTCTCGTGCTAGTACGCGACAAGTTAATTTATAATCACAGAAGAAAAGGGTTCTTAATTAATCAATTATTAATTCCTTAATTAAACTATATACTTAGACGTCCTTATGGGATTCATAATTTTACTTTAGTCATTTGTATATTTTTACAGCTTAACTGTTATTTAAATCGTCGCGTATAATTTTAATCGTTATTTGTAATCTTAATTTCACGAGTATTATTTTGACATCGTACGTGCTATTTTAATCATCGCAAACAGTTTTAACTCTTCTAACAGTTATGTATTTATTCTAACGATTCAGAATATTTATCAGTGGGTTTCTACGGTTCATAATCGACTATAAAATTAATTAGGCATTTAAAAGCGCAACAATGATCTTAATGATATTATGATCCTTTACTTCGCATGCATGCCATTTCCAGCCTACAGGCATCATTTACATTATTTTTAATATCCAAGAATAATTCCTAGGAAAGTTCTATGATTTAACACTATCCCGGTTAATTCAGGTATTTAGTTACAACTTCGAACGATTTAATTAACAATGCATCCTTTAAATCGGTATACGCTACCTTTTTATTCTACAGATGGTAATTCATTCATTCTAATCATTGTAAATACTGATTAGCGATTTTCTATTATTTAGTTGGATTCAACCAAGCTATATGGTGTGTAAACTCGCAATAAAATGGTCTACGACTACAGTCCCTTAATTTAATCCGTACGCGTACAAGTTAATCATCATGTATATAATTAAATCATCGGAGCCAATTACTTTGTTCTAATGACCAAGGTTTTTATAATCTAAATGCTACTAACTAAATTGTCTGAGTATTTAAATATACCATGGACTGGTCTAAACGACAATGTACAATTTTTAATATACTTGCGTACCAGTTTAATCCACTAACGGTATTACATTTATTACAAGAACTTGAGAAATATTCTGGCGTCTATGACTTAATCTATGGTGTTGAAAAGATAACAGGGCCTACTTACTTGAGCGAATCCTACCACGTATGCTTGCGGGGGTTTCCAACTTCTCGCTTCACTTATAATCCGCTCAACGTTGCGCATATGCATAACGATCTAAGGTACTATACTAACATCGAAGTTCATATTAATTCTCAGTTCGCTTTTAACATATGTCTATTATGTTGGTGTGACTAATATTCATTTACACGGTTCCTAAGTACCTACAGTAAATTTATTTAACTTTGCTAAATTTGCTATCGCAAAGGTGTTATATTGCATGCTGATGAATATTCCTAATTTTAGCAAGTCTAGCCTTTCACATTTCTAATTTCCCATATGTTCCCTTTATTTTTCTCTCTTCTTCTTTTTCTTCTTTCCCTTCTCTTTCTTTTTCCTTCTCTCTTTCTTTTTCTTCTTCTACCCGGTCCCCCTTCTCTTTTTCTTGCTGCCGTCGGCCGCAGCCGACACATCTCCTTCCCCTCACCACCGCCGACGCCTCCTCCTTTCCTCCCCGTTTCCCCCACTCCACTCGGCTCTCTCTCTCTCTCTCTCGGTCTCCCTCCACACCGGCGCCGCGCCGCCGCTCCTGCGCCCCGAGTCTCGGCGCCTCCCTCCGTCTGCTCCCCCAACGCGCCACCCCTCGCGCCGGCTCCCCGGCGCTCGGTCTCAGCGCTTCTGCCCCGGATCTCCCCTCTCGCGCCGGTCTCAACGGCAACGCGCCGCGCCGCCCAGCCTTCCCCGCCTTGCCGCTCCGCCCGCACGGTGAATCACGGCCAGATCCATGGCCTAGGGTCCGGATCCGGTGTCTCCTTCCTCGGGTCAACCCCGATCTACTCATTTTGGGTTGCTATGTTTTTGATTTGCTTTCACGGGTTGCTTGAGGTGGTTTAGGTTGGGAGGCGAGTTGCTCCGGCTAGCCCTGGGCCGACCAACCGTTGCCTGTGCGCCGGGGGAGTATGTGGTGGTGGTGAAGGTGGGGCTCGGCCGGTGGTAGCTCGCAGCCACCTTCTCCCTCGGTAAGCCTCGTTTCCTCTACTCCCCTCTTCTAACTCCAGTGGCATTCTTTACATCGGTTCATGGGTGCTAGAGATATTACTCAGTTGCTACTGGTGTCTCTAGTTATGCAATGGTTGTTCTTAAGAACTGAATGGTATGGCTGTGAGCAACTTGTGGTTTACCTTCGCCGGTTGTGGATTGATTTGCTGGGGAAGGGCTTAGGGTTTGCTTGTGGTTGCTTGTGGCTGCCGTTCGGGGATGGCCTCCTAAGGCCGACGGTCTCCTGGTTTGCGGTCCTGCCCTCTGCCGTCGCCGTCGCCTTGCTCCTGGTTGACTTGCCCGACCTTCGTCGCCTGGATCTTGCTCCCAGTCGGCTCGCCTGGTCTTCGGTCTCTCGGTGTTTGGATGGTTGAGGGCATGGGGGAAATGCTGGCTGTGCGCTGCTGGGATATTTCTGCTCTCTCTGGTGGCTGAGTGTGATGTTTGGCCTGGGGCTGTGTTTATCTGGCCGGGTGCTGTCTCGGTTATGCACTTGTGCTCCCGGCTGCTGTTTCGGTTGTGGCCGTGACTTAGTGTGGCTTTCGGTTGGCTCTAGGTTTATTCGGTGTCTCGGTTGGTGGCCTTCTCGGTTGGCTGTGCCTTCGTGCTGGCCGTGAGATATTTCTGGACTGGTTGGGTGTTGTCTCGGTATAACTTGTTTGGCCGGTGTTGCCTCGGTGGATATGGTGGTATGCGGTCATGGCTGTTGTGGTTCGGGCTTGAAAAATGGGATTAGGGGATCTTTGCTTTGCATTGGTTAATCCCTGTACCAACTCAGGTTTGTAAATACCGTATGATGAGCCTATGGTTGTGAGAGGTGCCGACTGGCCCCCGGACGGTCAGGTATCTCCGTGAACGGATTACCCTGCCCGAAGTTACTCCTAGGGCTCTGACGGCTATTCGCTTTTATTTCTTTTGTTTATTTTTATTCGTTCTTTTGTTCGGTCTTTTTCGGCATTATAACTACTGGTTTGTTCACAATTAGAATAGTGGTGTGGTGGCAGCTCGACTACGTTTTCTAATGTATGAAATGACCTGGATGCAATCTAGCTTTCTCTTAATATTGTTGTATACAAAATAATGTATGTTACTCAAATGTAGTTTCTAATGTTGCAATTGTGTTGCAAATATCTAAGTTTGTAAGGTGGTCATTTGATTAGGACCGAGACTTGTAAGTTTACAGTAATTTGTATTATCGTTATTAATGTAAAGAGAGTTGTAATATCTTTATTTAATTTAAGCCAGTTTTAGTTGTAGCTCGAAGAATGTAACTTGATTTGTTGTACAAGGATTGTAATAATTACCCTGTTGTATTACGGACTATTATATATATTTTAATTGAGTTGAAAGCTTTTACTTGCGTAATTGAATTTTATTTCTCACTTAGTCTATACCGTTTGATATTTACCCTCGTTGATGAAATTACGGTAATAACGTATTCATTTATCGTTCGTTGATTTCAATTTATACAACTAGGTAGAAAATTTTAAATTCCCTCGTATTTTTAGATTCTTAATTACATAATTAATCATGCTTAACGTTGTAATTCGTTACTTAAGGTTAATTAATAATGCGGGTTGTTACAGGTCGTTACCTTCTAGCTTGTGATTTTAGAAGCCAAAAACTATTTAGAATATGTTGTTTTTTAATATGATTTTTTCTTTATATTATCTACGGAGATATAGCTGTGTTTTCTATTTTTATTTTTTTAATCGAATACCTCATAAAAACTAGCAGCCGTTGCGATATCATTTTAGATAAAAAACCAAAAGTCACAGCACTTTTGAGCAGGGCCTTTAGAAGTGATGAGGATTGAATAAATCCTTAATATGGTTTTAATATTTAATTAAGGATGAAAGACCTCCATAGTCATAAGCCTCCAGATGCTGCTGCCCGAGTACCCTAGTTAGAGATTTCTTCCATACGATGGATAGAACATGTGCTTTTATCAACCTAAAACAACACGATGCTTCGGTCTTTAGTCTTTCAACAAACAACCGCTATGCAGTCGTTCCCCTTGTTCGTCTCCCACTAACAACAATTGACGATCAAGCGTCGTCTCTCTGACAGCAACTACCTCCTCAATCTGACGAGCTAGTTCCATGAGGTGTCTCTCTAGATGAATAACTGGCATCCCTTCAATGGTATTTAAGGGTTGATGAAGAAGGATGAAAACTTCAGAGCCAAGTAGATTACGCAAGTTATTCTTCCAACCAGTGGAAAGAATATGGAGATTAGGGTTAGTTTCATGCCTTTGTAAAGACATCATGTGACCAGTTTATAGTAATAAAGAACATCCTGATTCTTTCCTAAAAAATTCAATCATCATTCTTATATTATTTTATAAGATCAGCGACTCGATCGTCGACAGGATGGTAGTGCTAGTAGAATACGTATTTATTTCTGTCAAAAAGAAGTAGGATACGTATTTTCCGCTTGATTTTTTTTTTCATTTCAGGGCAAGTCGATTTATCACCTATGATCTAAGCACTGCTTTGTTTTCGTTACAGCCTTACAGGGACGTCAGACACCAGTTTCTGTATAAGCCAAAAAAATGGTCATCCAAAGATGAAACATGCTCCTTGCAGCTCGGAAATGAATCGAACGATACCAATATCCATAGCCTAATTGAGCAATTGCGTGCTACGGATTTGTTCGGAGGCGGTCGGATTTTACATCTTCTAAGAGCGGATGCATGGGAAAGGATCTAAACATTTGCATATACAAAATGCCATTGTGTACGGAGAAGCTGCATCCCCTTTTTCTTTGAAAATGGCTTTTCTGTTCCTGTTGTGTGTTTCTATTTTTGTTCCCACATACGGGGATTGCATCGGTTGGTATTGGTTATCTCAAAAGATCTATAGAAAGAGGATAGTAATGCCACGTGTCAAGGGACATGGTCGGAAATTTACACGAGGGAATAGGAAAACCTTGTTCCTTTCCTTTGGCTTCATCGAGGAAGCCGAGCCAACTCAAACCATTTAAAGAAAAAAAAAAGATGCCGTCAAGCCCTTTTAATCTTTAGGAGAAACCGAACGAACCTTCAGATCAGTGATTTTGAGGTGGAAAAAACGAGCAAGTTATGTAGGACGTGCTGCTCTGTTCGCCACTTTTCTGCTGCATATGGATATGCTTTCATGCACGCCAAATCGATCGGTGATTCAGTCCACATCACTCGCCGTCGCCGCCTGATGACTGATCAGAATCAAATCATATCCTCGGTTCTGGACGCGATCCACTGGACTGATCAGGTCATGTTCAGACCCAAAGAAGATAAAGGTCAGTCTTCTTTACTCAGCCAATAGTTGAATTTGCATCTTGATTTTTTTCTGTCTAGAACAACAAGTTAGCAATATTTAGAGAAGGTATAAGATTAACCTTATTATACCTGCACCGGAAGACAAAGTGAGCTAAGAGATAGGTGTCGTGGAATTTGGTGTAGATAGTTAGAACATTGCAACAACACTTTGGCCAGCGAGGATTCGTTAGTTCCTTTCCTGGTGAGCATCTAGCATCTGCCATTAATATGATTTAGGTGTTGGTTTTATAGAAAGTTGGGGTGTAGTGTTGAGAGAGTAACTTATGGTGAAATCAAGTACATTCACATCCGCAAGAAGGTATCTTTGGCTACAGAATATGTCAACAAGTTGTCAAATCACTGAGAAAAGTTGGTGCTTATCATCAAGTTAGTCTAAAAAGGCGGTATGGTATGGTCATTTCGGTATGCACAGTCAGTGTCATAGCGCGTTCACTTCGGCCTAATTAGTCGAAGCCACAATGTTGTCATTAAGAAGGCTATAGATTCGATCTATAGTAGATGCAGTGAGTAGGTGTGCATTATGACATGTACGAGGCATGCACTTAGGCAAGTAGGCATCAATAGAATGTATAAGACACATGTAAGCCCAAAGCATTTCTTGGAGATAATTCATAAACTTAATAGGGAGTTACATGGTATGTTGGGTATTGTGAAATGCATCTCTTGCCCAACTAAAACTACAGTACAAACAGTAAGATGCATGAACCAACCAACCGGACTACAACCACGGTACAAGCATGCCTTCTAGGGGTGAAAAGAGTATTGTTTATGTAGATCGACTCGGGCTTGTCGACGACCGTCTTCTAAAAGTCGCTTTTCTACAGTAATTAGCTTTTCTATAATAACTAGCTTTCAAACGGGGTATCTTTTTAAGACGGGGTCTACAAATTGATTGTAATAGATACTGTAATGATTTCATTTATATCGGCCAAAATCACACGCGAGTCTCTCTCTCTTTTCGTATTCTCTCTCGTGAGCAGCCAAAAATTATAAGCCAAAAAGAACTGGCCCACAGACAGCTTCTAGTTTTAAAAGCCAAAAGGCCATTTAAAATGTGTTGGCTTCTTAACATAGTTTTTTATTTTTTTCTCTCTCTCTCTCTTACTTTTTCCTTTGCATTATCTATGAAGATATAATATTTTTTATGTTTCCTATTTTTATCCATTTTTAATTAAATACCTCATAAAAAGCTAATAGTTGATATAGTGTCATTTTAAAAACTCAAAGCTACAACCAAAAGTCACAGCACTTTTGAACGGGGCCTTTGGAAGTGATGAGGATTGAATAAATCCTTAATACATATTTAATATTTAATTAAGGCCAAAAGACCTTCGTGGTCATAAGCCTCAAGAGGTTGCTGCCCGAGTACCCTGGTTGGAGATCCACTGTATGAGTTACCTGACCAGATGACCACTCAGAGATTCTGTAAACTAATACCTGGGCCCGCTTCTAGAAGATTCCTTCCATGCGATGGATAAAACACCTATTTTATCCACCTAAAACAGCACAACACTTCGGCCCTGAGTCTTTAACAAACAACCACATATAGTTGTTCTCCATATTTGTCTCTCATAACAACAACCGACAATCATCTCTGACAACATCTACTTCCACGATTGGACACGCCAGTTCTATGAGGCGTCTCCCTATTCGGATAACTGGCATCCCTTCAATGGTATTTAAGGGTTGATGAAGGGAGGATGAAGAATTCAGAGTCAAGTAGGTTACACAAGTTATGCCTTTGTAAAGGCATCATATAACTAGTTTATAGTAATAAAGAACATCCCAATTTTCCAAAACTTAATCATCTTTCTTATATTATTTTATAAGATCGATGGCTCGATCGTCAAGAGAAAGGTATCGCTAGTAGAATAAGTATTTATTTCTGTCAAATAGAAGTAGGATACCTATTTTACCCTTGATTTTTTTTTCCATTTCAGGGCAAGTCGATTTATCACCTATGATCTAAGCACTGCTCTGTTTTCGTCACAGGGACGTCAGACACCAGTTTCTGTATAAGCCAAAAAAATGGTCATCCAAAGATGAAACATGCTCCTTGCAGCTCGGAAATGAATCGAATGATACCAATATACATAGCCTAATTGAGCAATTGCGTGCTAAGGATTTGCTCAGAGGCGGTCGGATTTTACATCTTCTGGGAGCGGATGCGTGGGAATGGGTCTAAACATTTGCATATAAAAAAAGTATTGATAAACATCATCCGGATGTTTTCTTTCTATCTATCATTTAGATTTATATCCGTTGGAACGGTCACGAATTCTCCCTGCTCCCTAAAAAAAACAATTTCCCCCCTCAAAAAAATCTCCTCTCTCCAAAAAAAATGCCATTATGTACTGAGAAGCTGCAGCAACTTTCCTTTGGACGTCAAACCATTTAAAGAAAAAAAAACCGACGCTGTCAAGCCCTTTTAATTTTTAGGAGAAACCGAACGAACCTTCAGATCAGTGATTTTGAGGTGGAAAAAACGAGCAAATTATATGTAGGACGTGCTGCTCTGTTCGCCACTTTTCTGCTGCATATCATATGGATATGCTTTCATGCACGCCAAATCGATCGGTGCTTCAGTGCACATCACTCGCCGTCGCCGCCTGATGACTGATCAGAATCAAATCATTTCCTCTGTTCTGGACGCGATCCACTGGACTTGATCAGAATCAAATCAAAATCCTCCGTTGCAGATCGACTGATGACTGATCAGAATCAAATCAAATCAAATCAACTGGACGCGATCCACCTGATGAATAGTGTCAATATGTCAAGAAACAAAAAAAAACAAATTTCAGTGAATAGTGTCTTTATCTTTTTTTATTTTGGATTTCTTTTCAGTAGAATTTGTCTTTTTTTCTTTCTTCAGTAGAACTTGTCTTTTTTTCTTTCTTGATGTGTGGATTGAATTTAGATTTGAAATTTTGTGGCATGGTAGATTATATCGACGCTATCTATGCATTTTTTTTCAGAGTTTCTCGTGATCATTTGAACCATTTTTATGAGAATGGGAACACTGGTAACACGAAATACCGTGGTGCACTGTATACATATGTTCGATGTGTGTGATTTTGCTGGCTAAATCGTGTGATTGGCGGTTTATATTGTGGGTTCAACAAAAACATACGGTTTAGATTGAGGGCTCGATAAATAAAAAAAATTTGACGAATATGAACAACTATACCATGCGCCTTTTTTTTCCTGAAGTAGGTCGAATTTTCTAATAATTAGGTATACTTAAAGATACGTGTGCTTCTGTTGCTGAATGTTGATCCGATGGAAGAAATTTTTGACTTACTTATGGAATCCAAATAGTACTTTCAGGCTTTAATTCAACATACTTTCGAAAATGCAATGCCTTATAGTTTTTAAATACATAGTCAAATTGGGTTTACAACATTACATAACTATACTCACAAAGTCACAACCTAACCAAAATGAGGAGTTTAAATAGTGTGCCGTACATATTGCTTGTTACACACAAGCAAGCAATGATACGCACACATAGAATTAGTGCGCCGAATTAAGTTGACTAGCTTTTCATTATACTCTCTTTTTTTAATCAATCCGGATCTTGCTGAATCTCAAATGGCTAATGGACGACTAATGTATAATCAACCCCATGACCTTGATTATTTAGATACACACAGATCCCATCTCTTAAAGTCAATGGTCAGCAATCCATGCACCATCAACCATGCATGGTCCATGGTTAGAAAACCCTACATGAACACCAAGAGTCCAAGATATTGTGAGCTCCATGCGAAGCATACACCTAACCCATGGAGATCTCACAACCGTTTCTCTTAGCCTCTCTCCTCCTCCTCTTCGCATGCCTACTCTTACACTTGCTCTCCTCTACTTCACCTCGCAAGAACCCTAATGGCCATGGCCATGGCAAGAGTATCCCAAGCCCGCCCGCCCTCCCCATCGTCGGCCACCTCCACCTCCTCAAGAAGCCGCTGCACCGCTCCCTCGCCGCGCTCGCCGCCCGCTACGGCGGCCGCGACGGCGCCGGCCTCCTCCTCCTCCGGTTCGGCGCCAGGCCTGTGCTCCTCGTCTCCTCCCCGGCCGTCGCCGACGAGTGCTTCACCGTCCACGACGTCGCGCTCGCTGACCGCCCGGGGCTCGCGTCGCTGCGGCAGCTCACCGACGACTGCCCAGCCATCGTCACCGCGAGCTACGGCCCGCTCTGGCGCCACCTCCGCCGCATCGTCACCGTGCAAGCGCTCTGCGCACACCGCCTCTCGTCGACGGCCGCCGCGCGAGACGCCGAGGCGTGCGCCATGGCGCGGAAGCTCTGGCGCACCGGGCCCGGCGCGGTCAGCCTGAAGTCGACGGCGTTCGAGTTCGTGGTCAACGTGATCATGGCCATGGTCGCCGGCAAGCGCATGCCAGAGGACGAGGTGCTCCGGTTCAAGGCGATGTCGGAGGCGGGGTTCGCGGCGGCCGGGGCGGCGAACCGGCACGACTTCCTGCCGGTGCTGCGGCTGCTGGACTTCGGGAGGGTGAGGAGGAGGCTCGCCGGCGTCGCCAAGGAGCGGCACGACTTTGGCCAGAGCCTCGTCGACGAGTACAGGCGCCTCCACCGCCACGACGGCGTCGCCGAGGAGACGACGCCGAGGACGGTGATCGGCGACCTGCTCCGGCAGCAGGAGCTGTCGCCGGAGTCGTACGACGACGTGGTCATCCGCACCGCCTGCCTGGTGAGTGAATACGCCAGCAATATCCATGCATCACGCGGTGGTTGCGCTTGCACTCACTACATCATTGACACGAAGCGGCTGTGCACATGCGCGAGCGTACTACCAGCCGTTGATTTAGAATCGGACGGCGCGTAGGTGTGGCGCATGCATGCATGCATATAGGGGCTGTTTGGTTGCTTGCATGGACTGATGCAGCTGCATGAGCGTGGCCAGGCTGAGGTGGGAAGCTCCTCAGCCACGTTCCTCCTCAGCCTGGCTCCAGTTGTTTTTTTTGCATCAGCTCATGCAGGCTCTCTCCTCCATGCAGCCAACCAAACACCATCTCCCTGCATGCGCTGATGCAAGTCACTCATATACAAGCAACCAAACAGGCCCATAATCACCGCGAAATGAGGCCGATGTGTACAGCACTGGCGATGTAGCATTAGCTAATTTATTAGTGACAATAATTCAGTGTTTTTTTAAGTACGGTGACATCTAGTACAAGTTTATAAATGGTTTGAGTCGTAGTACTGGTGTGGCAGTAGCTCGCATGACTTTTTATTTTTAGATCGAGTGCTAACTACGACATTAGACAGTGCAGCCGTTGATTTAGAGTCGTATTTTTACATTTGTTAATGAGAACAATCTGATGTGTACTACACTGGCCATTTGCTAGTGACAATAATTCAGTATTAATTGATTAGGTAAATGTCCATGGCAATTGGCAATGATCTACACGTCGCTAGCTGTCACTTTTAGCAAATATTTTACAGAGATCAAGAATCATTTTAAATCTCTAGTTGACTGACTCAAAGGAATCACATGAGTTACTGTTTGCCTGCTAATTGGTGGCTGGTACAACCGGGTGTATCCGTGTTCGGTAGAGTTGTGAGCTCCACCACCATACCAGCTGGGTTTATCGATAAATTTTCGAGATTTGATCCAATAACCCCTGCCTTGCTAAGCCGTAAAGATAATTCTACCAAGGGCATATATAATAATCTGTCATCTAAGATTATCTCTGAGACTTTCATCTTATCTAAAGATAACATTAGAGACAATCACTTCAAATCATTTTTCTAATTATTTTATAATATTTTCACTATAACTTACTACCACACACTTTCTTACTATTTATATTGGTTTATGGACTTAAGTCGTCACCTGTGTAAGAAAATATCTCCTCACATTCTCTGCTCCACATAAGATTTTACTCATTTAATATACGTAAGAGACAGTTAAGATATCACTATTGAAAATATCCTAAATAGACATAGATAATGTTACTATTAGAGATATCCTAAATAGATACACTCTTTCTAAAAGGATGAAGTTATTGGTTGTATGAGTCTCTCACACATACATATATAGTAGAAAAATGACAAGGTACTAAACACTATGATCTAAAAGAAGAATTTTTTCAACGTATTGCATGGGAAAATTTTCGGATGTCTAGTTTAGCTTTAGGCCCTGATCAATATGGCTTCAGCTTCTGGCTTCAGCTTATTTTTGCACTATTCATAAATTTCGTCTTTTTCTGAACTTTTGGCTTTTTTTGAGTTTTTTTACCGGTTCTTTTTTTCCTCGTATTTGTTTACATTATACGTGATGAGCTAATATGTTTTTTCTATTTTTAATTTTTTTTAAAATTTAATTATGGTAAATAAGCCTCTGTCAGCTACAGTGCTTTTTTCAGCCAGCTACAGTGTTTTCAGCCATAAGCCATGAGACTTTCAACCGAACCGATCACCACCTTATATGTATGCAAAAAAAAATGTATTTCCCCTAGGCTCGATGACGCGTCTTTTCGGATGTGCGTATACGTATGTAAATTCTGTGAGACTAATTTTTAGTTGTACTTTATTGCTAGTGACTACGTACCAACCAATATGCACACTAATCTTTTGCAAAATGTGTTAATTTGCACAGAGCCTGCTGCAAGCCGGGACTGACACGTCGTCGAGCACGATCGAGTGGGCGATGGCTCTCCTACTCAACAACCCGGCGGCGCTCAAGAAGGCGGTGGCCGAGATCGACTCCGTCGTGGGCACGTCCCGCCTGCTCCAGGAGTCCGACCTCGCCGGCCTCCCCTACTTGCGGGGCGTCATCACCGAGACGCTCCGGCTGTACCCTATCGCCCCGCACCTCGTCCCGCACGAGGCGTCGCGCGACTGCGTGGTCGCCGGCCGCGGCGTCGCGCGCGGGACGATGGTGCTGGTCAACGTGTACTCCATGCAGCGTGACCCCGCCGCGTGGGAGGACCCGGAGAGGTTCACGCCGGAGAGGTTCGAGGGTGGGAAAGCCGGCGGGGACAGGTGGATGATGCCGTTCGGGATGGGGCGGCGGAAGTGCCCCGGCGAGGGGCTCGCCATGAGGACGATGGGGGTGGCGCTGGGGGTCATGGTGCAGTGCTTCGAGTGGGGGAGGGTGGGGGAGGAGGAGGTGGACATGAGCGAGGGGTCGGGGCTCACCATGCCCATGGCCGTGCCTCTCGTGGCCATGTGCCGACCTCGTCAAGAGATGGAGTCCGTGCTCAGGAGACTTTAGAAAAATAGTAACTGTGTTGCTTCAAGATCGAGCGTGTATCGCCTCGATTCTTTAGCTTACTACATTTTCCTTTTGCGAGCGTTAACTGCTAGTACTACATATTACTCCCTTTGGTTTTTTACTTATTACTTAGAATTTGTACGGTCAAATTTTCTAAAATTTAACCATCAATAATTTTAAAATAATTTAGATTGGTTATACAAAAATTATATTATTGAATTTATCATCAAAAATACTTTTATAATATTATAATTTTATTAGTATATCTTAATATAAAATTATAAAAAGTAGCGGTTAAAGTCACACCTTGAATACCATGAAAAGTCAAAAAAGGAATACTTGTCACGATGAGCTAGCCGGTATGTATATACACTATTACAAAAAAGGCTAGTACTGGATGCCTCATTACAGACGGTTGACCAAAACCGGCAGTATTAAATACAATTACATATGATTTTAGTTTAGCGACATCTGTGTTACTAGTGATGCTAAAAATCGTCTATGAAGAGACAATATCACAGACGGTTCATGTTGACGGTTTGAACCATCTGCGAAGTATCACAGACGATTATTAAAAAGAATCATTTGTGATATTATCTCTTCACAGACGGTTTGCATTAAAAACCGTCTGTGATATTTCACCACCCGATTTTTTGCTGTCCCTTTATTCAAGCTTTCAAACTAAAGCGACGTCGCGACCTCTCAACTACTGATCGGTTCCATTACCCAAATACCCTTATATATGCTACCCACACGCCTCCTCAAACACTCTAAACCGAAACGCCGCCTAGCTAGCTCCCCCAAACCAATCGAAGCGTTGCCTCCCCCAATGACGCCGACTACCTCCCCGAGCTCCTCCGCCTCCAGTTGTGACGCCACGGTTCACTGCATAAGGCACTCTTATCGTAAGAGTGTCTTGTGCAGTGTCACCGTCGTGATACAACGCGGTGACGCTGCCGCCGTCGGCTTCTCCTTCATCGCTAATGATATATCCCCCACCTCTCCCCCTCTCTTTCTTGATTCTTGGATATGAAATTACGAAATTGTTGGATAGCTGGTGTTTCAGTTATGTAAATCTTGATGCTTCGTGTGTGTGAAAATTAACTATTGATACCTTAATTAGTTCTTATGATGATTGATAGATGGCTAGGGTTTCAGCTCTTGTTAAAATTCATGTTTTATTGCAGGCTGAAGTGGCGCACATGACTGGTAACAGACTAAGCGCATACGATTGCATGCCTACGACCATGGCATATGACCACAGCTTACGACCACGACCTACAAACACGAGCCACCAAAGATATGGCGTCAATCATAAATAGGCATGCTTTGGTTCATCTGCATTCTTTGATTGCACTGTTTTATAGGTTCAATTAGAAAATTTTAATGAATTGAAGGAGGTCTATTTATGATATCGCGAGAATGCAATCACAGACGGTTCTTAACTAAAACCGTTTGTGATAATAAACTATCACAGACGGTTTATAGTAAGAACCATCTGTAATACACTTAGGGTATTACTAATCCGTAAACACAGATGATTTGCAAAATCGTCTGTTGTGATGTTTTCAAATCGCCTGTAATAAACTTTCCTATATTAGTGATATTCTTCGAAAACAACGCTTTCCTTGTGGAATTCTCATCAACGCTAACCAACTGATGGCACCCGGAGTTCGGACTTGTCGGTCACCACTAATAACGCTTTGATCCCAAAATTTATTGGCAATCTTATTGAAATGTCATCTGCCAACCTCGTACTCAATGAAAATTGAACCGTCTGAATGTTGGTTTCTCGTAGAAGCGTAAGCCGGATCAACCAGACCCCTCCCAAAGACTTGAAGTTGGGTCACAGTATTCCAGAATCCAGGCTTTGTCTGCCAATACTGAGTGAAGCGTTGCCGTGCATACTCCTTGTACTCCAACTCTGTTGTTTTGTTCGCATGCTCCTGGAGACATAGGGGAGAAACAAAAATCCATCAGCTTAATTTGCAAGATTACTGCTAGATAGATAGATTGGACTCATTCATATTGGCTTTGTCTTAGGAATAATAATAGCTTATAGAAAAATTTATAGAGAGACACTCGTATGCGATTTTGGTTGACATAAGTAAAATTACTATAATGTGTACTTCAATTAGCAAATCCCGTCTTGAAAAAATACTCTGTTTGAAAGTTATATATTTTAGAAAATTTATTTACTGTAGAAATGTTTATTACTGCGGCCGTAATGTTCGTGCCGGACGTTGGCCGGTATTACGTCCAGAAGCCTCAGCTGCGCCAGGGGCAGATCTACAGTAGGTCATGGGTATTCAGCTGAACACCCAAATTTTTTGACAAAAAACCTAGTATATGTAAGGTATAATACATATACATATATTTAATTGGGCCAAAATAACTATTTTTGTAGCCTCAGTCCATCACTATTCAATCAGCTGGCCGGCCCGACGCTGAAACGCAGCAGACCAGCAGTGGCCTGCGGCCCAGCCCATTTTGCACGTCGCGGGCAGCGGCGATAGAAACGGCATCTCGCCCCTCAATCCCCATCCTGCCCAAGCGGACGAGCCTAACTCCCCAATGGCCAATCCCTAACCCTAGCAGAGTAGGCGAGCAGCAGCCCGTGGCCCCGCGTCGACCACGCCTCCAGCCTGCCGCCCGCGTCGATCGCGCCTCCGCCCTCCGGCCCTCCGCTCCGCCTAGAGGCTAGATCTGGGCTCCGGCTCCGCGCCGACGCGCCACACGACCGGCGACCCGCGTCCCCTCCGGGCTCTGACCCTCTGGGCTCTGGCTCCGCGCCATACGACCGGTGACCGCTCCTTCGGCCATCCGCTCCGCTGGCACCGCGCCACACGACCGACTGACCGGACCGCGCGACCACGCCTCCGCTCTATGGCACGCCGGTACCGCGTCACCGTCTGGAGCCGGGCTGTCGTCTCACCATCTTGGCGTCTCCACTCCACCTGCGGCCGCCGACCCGTCGTCCAACATGTAGCAGTCCAGCTCCGCCGCTCCGGACCTCCGGCGACCGTGAGTACTAACAATTTTTTTGTAATTTCTTTATATTATTTGAAATATTATCCTTAGTATGAATAATTGTATATTAACTATTGCTACTATAGATCGTTATGTTTTGAACTGAAAAATATTTTTACAACTTCGAACACCTATTCTGAAATTCCTGCGTCCGCCACTAAGCTGCGCTCTTGCCTTTGCCTTCTCGACATTGGTCGCAGTCACAGCAAGCAAGCCGTCGCAATGGACCTTCACGGTGAGCGGCGCGCCTATCGTCGGGGACTTCTTCCCGGCGCTGCGGTGGGTCGACCGTCTCCGCGGCGTCGAGGCGGTGCTGGCGAGGCGTGATGCTGTCGTCGGCGACCTCGTCGACGACCACCGGCGAAGGCGCAACGCCGGCGGCCTAGACACCGAGAAGAAGAGCGTCATCGACGTGCTCTTGGCGCTGCAAGAAACCGATGCCGAGTACTGCGCCGACACCGTCGTCAAGGGCCTTGTCTTGGTGAGTACTGAGTAGTCTCTTCTGCTAATAGCGTTACAACCAACGTGTGTTCTGGCCTATGACAACATGGTTGCAATGAACATGCTGGCATTCAGGTACTGCTCTTCGCCGGCACCGAACCGACACGTCGGCGCTGACCACCGAGTGGGCGATGGCGCTGCTGCTGACGCACCAGGAAGCAATGAAGAAGGCGAGGGCTGAGATAGACGCCATCGTCGGCACAGCACGGCGGGTGGAGGAGTCGGACATCACGAACCTCCCCTGCGTGCAATGCGTCGTCAAGGAGACCCTCCGGCTCTGCCCCGTCGGCCCGGTCATCCCGGCGCACGAGGCCATGGAGGACTGCACGGTGGGCGGCTTCCGCGTCCGGCGCGGCACGATGATCCTCGTGAACGCATGGGCGATACACCGGGACGCCGATGTCTGGGACGCGCCGGGGAGTTCAGGCCGCCGGAGAGGTTCTTGGACGCGGGCTCGGCCGGAGGCGGTGCCCAGGCGAGGGGCTGGCGATGAGCATTGTCGGCTCGACATTGGCTGCGCTTGTGCAGTGCTTCGAGGCGGATATAGGCGAAGGAGGTGCCGTCAACATGGCCGAAGATGGCGGGCTGACGATGCCGATGGCGACGCCGTTGGCCGCTGTCTGCCGGCCCCGGGAGTTTGTCAAGAGTATGCTCTCTGCTTCAACATGATGGACAGAACACACGGCTTCTGAAGAAAACTAAAATTGGATTTGGTTTGTTCAGTCTGCTGAAATGATTGTAAAGGGTAGAATACTTACAGCAAGATTGCTTTAGATGGTACACTGCTTGAGCACAATTTACAAGAGTGTAAAATCCATTTCAGTGATGGACAAAACAGTTGATAGGACACCAACAAATTTTGTTGCTTACTGAATTCTCTACTCTGCAATCCTCTATGCAGTGAAAAATACAAACCGAGGAGAAATTACCCAATCAATCATGCAGGACAGAAACACTTTTGCAGAATGTTTGTCTGAAAAAGAAGGCGGTGGGATCAACAATCAAGTTGCACAACAAAGATAAATTCTCTACAACACCAGGCAGGCATGATGCATGTTCAGTGGGTCATCCTGGACTTCAGTTCCCAATATCAGCAAAACCCTATGTTCGAGAGATTAAGGAATGCTTCTGATGGTTGACATTTGGATGCTGATTCAGAGAATGGTCTGATGGTTAACATTAGCCTTGTGATTCGGTGGATCTTTCAGCAACGTATCATTCTTCCATATTAGCCTTACAAATGCCTTAATCTTCCTGGGCATTTGAAGTTCCAAATGAAGCATATCTTCATTAGACTCACCCACTGTTCTGCTCGTCAAAGCTTTGTGAAGATACCGCAAAAGTGAGGATTGAAAGAATGGGAGAAACAGATTTCATGTGGAAAATCCTTACGAAAAATCACGGACGCACGAACACGAAATTCACTACATGAGGAGAGATTACAAGCACTAGAAACTTCGATGTATCTCAAACATGCAACTACAACGCACATATATAGGCAAGGGAACAAAAATCCTAAGAGATTATGAAATCGAGAAGAGATCAGTGTATATATCCACTTGGACACGTATATAAATTTGTATCATACTTTAACAATCTTCACCTTGAGATGAATTCGGATCACACTCAACAATCTTCAATTTGAGGTGAATTCGCTCCTGTAGCCAAAACAAATCAAATCTCCTCAAAGCATACTTCACCATCAATGATTCTTGTGTGTTGAAAGTCTATCAGACTAATCAATGAGTAAGACTAAATCAGTCTTCTCCATATGCTTCTCATGTGACGTTGGATAACTATAGTGAAGAACTCATCTTATAGACTTTTACATGCTCTACCTGGAATACACAACTAGGCAAATAATACTCATTGAAGAGCAACTTGCACGTGTAATTATTACATACATCAAACTGCCAACTGTAAAAGTTACTTAATTCTATAACATAGTTGAAAACTGCTCATGTAGAATAACATCTAGATGAAATTAACTCTTGTGTTGTCAATGAAGCAAAAACAATTTCTGTAATAGACCCCTCATATTGAGCTGTAACAACTAGAATATATTGCATCTGCAATACCAAACGTTGCAGTATCTATGCAGATAATTAACTCCTTTTTACACTTTAAATCCTTTATCTCGAACTCATATTTAGAGCATAATCTTCACTAATGAATAAGAAATTTCAGAGAATATTAGCTACCATCAAGGTGTTATCAAACCGTGAATCAGTTGTCCTTTTTTTTTAAGTCTCCTCGATCAAACTTAGCCCAAATTGTATTGAAAATATGCAACTCCACCTTAAACTCTATAAGTGCGGATCTTGCTGCAGTAACCCGTAGTAGATGACGGATCGTTGAAAAATCGCCAATGATTAATCTCACATAGATACCGTCAATAATACCCATAATAACCTGAATTGCAATGAACTCCATATCTAACAAGAAAACATGCATAAATAACGACACAGTCTCTTGACGGAATATGACAATCGACTAAGATCCGCCCCTCAGGCACCCCCGCACCTGCTACACAGTACGCTCCGTCCGTGTGCAGGGCCCACACTAGCCCCATGTGCATTCTCTACTACTCATTTGCTCCATTTCATCATATGTTGAGATAGTTGAGATCATTCAAGTGCATGTATTATTAATTGATCTTTGTGGTATTTGAAAACCTTCAAACAAGCGATATGATTTATTACTCTGGCTAGTTGCCGATAGCTAGATGACTTGGAGGAAGTTATACTGTAATCTCTTCAAAGAAACTTGTGAAGAGACCTGACACCGTTGTGAGTGGTGTGGTGCTCACCATTTTCAGATTAGAGAAAGAGCAATCTTAGTGGACTTGAAGTGTTTGAGGCTTAATTTATGGAGCTGATCCAATCTGTTTGGGCTTACCTCAACGAGTCAACGTAGACTAGTGAAAACCAGCAAGTCTTTGATACCACAGGAAAAATATCGCGTGTCTCTGTTGTGGTTTATTTTCTTGCATTTACTTTTCGCATTTATATTTCTAGCACTTATATTGAATTGAATTGTGTAGCTAGAAGTGTATCTAATATTGACATTACTTGTGGTATCTTAGTGAAACCTAGAGTATTTAGGTTTTACTTGTGCAAAAGGTTTTTGTTTAAATTCATATTTGTTAAAAAAATTATAATTTAGCCAAAACAATTTAAAAAACTCCTATTCATCCCTTCTAGTCAGTTATCCTTGATCCTATAGCCACATGCCGAGCAAGGGTTGCTCATCAGCGCCTTACCGAACAAGGGTGGCTCGGTAGGTAGCTACCAAGTAGCTGAAGCGCAGGAGCACCCAGGCCCGCCTGCTAATACGGATAGGCATATGTCTTACGTTTTTCAGTTAAACATATTATTTAACTGGAACGAATTATTGAGTCACATTAAATATTATCAGGTGATCTCTAATTTAATTGGGTCTTTAATTATTATACTTGAAAATATAGAGGTACTATTATACTTGGAAATACAGAGGTACTACTATGTTATGTAATTATATACTGACCTATATTCGATCTGTACAAGCCTAAAGTGAAGGTGCATTTAGAAGGACGGCACAAGCAGCAAGAGAGCACACATGACTAGGAATGCTCCAACAAAAGTCAATACGCCTGCTTGCTGTCAAAGCTAACGAAACATGTATGCATGCTGTTGACGTGCTGACTAGAAGTTAATAGTTCATACATGAGAAGTTGCATGCAGCATGAACCAAGGGAAGAAATCATGCCAACTGAATTGAATACACCAGGGAAAATCCCACACAGACATGAAGGAAGCGCACGTCAACAGGAGTACAACTGAAGCCCACCACATGAGTAATTCCACGTCCTACATGTCGCTTGACTCAGTCATGTATCTCATTTTATTTAAACAAGAATCTGAGTTGTGCTAGGGATTGAGTCCGATTTAGACCCTGTTTGTTTCCACTTAAGATTATTATAATCTAGCTTATAATCATAAGTGGAAACAAACAGCCTAAATTATAAGGTAACTTATTATAATCTAATAGCTCAGATTATTGTAATCTAATAAGCTCAAAAAAAGAGCTTATTTCAGTTTATAGATCCACCTTTTATCTTAAGGACCATAAAACTTTAGAAATATTACCCACCTTTGCCATTCATCCATCCCCCAACTCTCTTGCCTCTCTCTCAAGGACATTGTAGTCTTTAAACATTCGAATACAACAATCCATAACTCTGATAATCCAGACTGCCAAACACTTGACAGCTTATTTTCCACCAGCTTATTATAATCTAGCTTATATAATCCCTCACCTATAAGCTAGATTATAATAATTTTAAGTGGAAACAAATAGGGCCTTAGACTTATGGTCGATTTCGGTTTCCTAGACCGAAATAGTAGGGGAGTATGGGTCTTGGCCGAACCAGATTCAACCGGCCCTAGGCCAAGCCCTTGCGCACCCTATGGGGAAGGTGCCATAAATACTTGTGTCCCTCTTGTATTCTGGGGACGAGACATGAGACCAGATATTTTTGATAATAGATTAAAATAATAGATTGTTTTGTTCTTTCATGATGGATGAACCATCTTGAGGGGAAGTTGGGAGTATGTTGACAATCAAAATCGTTCAACCTTTCTGCTGGAAATTGGGAGCGCGATAAGGCTTCACTTGGTGATCATGAAGTCCAGCGCGTGTGTTCTCACGAATTAAATAGTGTTCGTTCTTGCATTGGCAACGGAGAATCACTACGATTTGAGAAGCTATATGTGAGTATCTTGATCATACATCGAGAAGATCGGACGACCCCATATCATCTTGGTATCAGGGCGCGGTTGACTCGGTAGTATTATTTAACCCTAGATCAGATTGATTTCTATTTATTGTTCTTTATACCTAGAGTGCATAAACCGAAAAATTGCAACATAAAAATTCCAAACCCTAATTTTTGCATATGTTATTTCCTATGAGTTTTGTTAAGTTTTTGTCCATTAGAACCTTTATTTAAGTGATGATTGTCATGTTTCTTCGCGTAGCTTAATCATTGTGTCCACGATAAACCTTAGAAAATTTTTGCTAGTTGAATCTCTCAATTAGCACCCACAAAAAAAACTCTTTGCTGTCCAGTTGAAACAATTCAATTGGGAACACATCTACCGTCGTTGTTTTTGCTGTGAGTTCGGCCAATTCACCAACACTTGCCGAGTGCTGTTAGGTTGCTAGTGCAAGTATCTATTGTGTTGATTCACCTGGGTTGGACATCACGTGGATCTGGTTGGCCAATTCTTTTGGGAAGAAGTATCAACCGAGTGCTTGCAATATAATAATCCTAATCAAAGTTAATCTTCAAACTAGTGTCTCGACCAATTGGAAACCCCAGTGCTAATGCACCAAAAAATCATTGATTAGTTGGTCATCGATTTGAGCTGTGATTGGTCCGAGTGCTTACTTGAGTTGTGTTCGATTGCATCAAATAAAACCGAACCAAGTGGCCTTCTGTTTCTAGTTGGAATAGCACCATTGCATCTCTGGAAAAACAGAGTAGGAGCTGGTGGCTGTTTTTTGTTTTTCCTTTGCCCTGTGCCAACTAAGACCAGCCGAAAGCATTGCTACTATCGAACTTCACTTATATCCATCGTCTTTGAGACTAGTCCTTGATGATTGCTTTAGGGTTGCTCTAGAATTATTTATACATTGCTGAACTTTCAGACTTGCGTAAAATCAAGGGACAACTGAACCCTAGTTCAGCCTTTGAGTAAAAAAAGAAAAAAAGAGGTAGCCGAATTTAAAAAACCATGGCTTGAGCATAATTTGGGTGAGTTAACCTTAGTCCATAAATTCAGATTGTGTATTTAATTTCTTTGAGCAATCTTGTGCCCTTAAATTCATATATTGTAATTGGCTAGCGTCTCTCCCACTACTTAGTGCAAAACGAGCTATTTAATTCTTAATTTCGGACTGCCTCTATTTAGCTCATTTCTTTGTTTATATTGAGTCATAATGATCTTTGCGTGTGCATTCATATACTTCAGTTAAACCTATTGGATTAGCACTTAGGCAAAATATTCTAGTTTGAATTATTACTTAACTTTACAACATTAAAATGTTCAGATTGTTAGGATATACATTTCTATACCAAGATCTACTAAATATCCATTGTTGTGCAATTGTGAACACTCTTAAATTCATTTGACCATCATTTGCTATTGTATTTTCTACCAAGTGTAAGCTTTTATTGGCCTTAATTCACTTCGAAAATGTGAGAACTTTACTTGTGAGAGAAAAGAGTGAGATTGAGTGATTTATACTAATCATCCATATACCTTATTATTGCTTTGTATTTTCTTTTGCACAATCTAACCATGTCAAGTAGAGAAGATAACAATGGTGAGAAGCATGATATTGACTTTAATACCTTAGTGACTCGCTTTCAATATCAGGCATTGAAAAGCACATAGCAACAAGAAACTGCAATAGAGAGACAACTCAAGGCGGATAAGTAGGATCTCCGCAGTGAGCTCAATCAACAAATGATGTTACATAAAAACATCGTGAATGATATTGTGCGAGCACTTCGTCCACAATAAGAACAAGATAGTTTTGTTCCTTTCTATGGTGGTGATGATGCAGAGGAGTATCTTGAGTGGGAATAGCGAATGAAGAAAGTATTTAGATTTTAGAAGCTTTCCAAAGCCCAAGAGGTGATGCGTGCCAGGAGAGAGTTTCAAAACTATGCTTATAGTTGTTGGCAACAACTATTTAGAAAATAATTCATTAAATCTTGGTCAGATTTGAAGGCATTCATGATGAGTGAGTTTATGCCAGCATATTATGCGCGGGAATTACTAACCATCTAGAGGGTATCACACAAAAGAGTAACATTATTTAAGATTATTATTTTGAGCTACAAGATGCATTGCATTGTGCCGATATCACTAGTACATTAAAAGAGAAGGCATACTTTAAAGAAGCCTTGAATTCTAAGATCGCTGCTGTACTTCAACATAAATATTTTAGCAGTATGCACGATCTTGTGAATTGTGCTATTGAGGAGGAAAAGAGACTTATGGAGAGGCATACACTACGGTTCCATTCATGTCCATACCTCAGTGCTTATGCATCTACTAGTGTGACATGTGATAAGATGACCGAGCATAGGACTTTCTTTTCGATCAAGGAGATATTTAGTATTGCGCCGATACCAAATACAACACTTGAGATGTATCAAGGCCCATATAAGGATGAGAGCCACATAGTCAAATTGAGTGAGAGTATTAAAAAGAGTGAGTTGTGTGATTCCACCATATGTGAGGTTGAGAGCATCCAAATTTAGTGTGAGATAGATACACCAAAGAAAAGAGAGAAGTAGAAAATAGACAAAGTGAGGTTTATTTTGAAACTACCATTGGAAGCAAAAAAAAAAAAAGATAACCGTGGGTGGGGATAAAGTACTTGCTGTCTCGTTGTTACATCATGATTATTTGATACCTACAACACCTACATAAACTGAGAAGAGCGATAAAGGTAACAATATTGGTGCTGAATTTAATTATAAAATGGTGAGTAATTGTGAGAACTCGTGTTCAATCGAAAAATCCATGTTCTGAAATTTTTTTGATCAATTTACGTAATGTGGAATTAATTACTCGTAAGAAAGTTCTTACTCGAATATCTCCTCGTGCTTTTTGTGTTATATCATGTTCGATGGTCTTAGAGAGCTATCTAGTGTGATTGAGAACTTTGCTGAAATATCATATTTAAAATCACTAGTTGTATCTATATCTACACATATAAGTTCAATTTGATTGGAGATTATTGTGTAGATGACAAATTCTATGTTTATCGAATATGCATTATATATAATAAGTTTGCTGAATTGAAATTATATGTTTTGGATAAACAATCTTTTGTGCCATGTCATGAGATGAGTTTCAACAATAGTGCTTGTTGTTTTAAGATATTTCTTAAGCCTAGTATGGATAACAAATATATATACCATCTTGAGGAGAAATTGGGAGTATGTTGACAATCTAGATTATTCGACCTTTCCGCTGGGAATTGATAACACAATAGGGTTTCGCTTGGTGGTCGTGAAGTTCGGCGCGTATATTCTCACAAATTAAAAAATGTTCGTTCTTGCATTGGCAACGAAAAATCACTACAACTCAAAAGGTTACAGGTATCTTATTCTACTTCGAGAAGATCGGACGAACCCGTATCACATGTTGTCACGCTCGCTCCGCTTGCCACCCCCGTCGGCTCCTACCGAGCTCTCCAGGCACGGTAGGTAACAGGTGTCGGCTACCGCGTCTTCTGAGCTTAGGAACCAGGCTATTTTTTGCAAAAACAGATATTTGATAGCTAAATTTAAAGAAAAAAATAGCTACAGCGTGAAATGAAAAAAAAATGTCTACAGCGTCAAATACATGAGCAACAGCGCAAACAGACGATGTGTTCCTGTTTAGGCCAGAGAAAAGCACTGATCAGGAACAAAGAGTAGGACCTCCCCCAGGCAATGACCAAATGGAACGGAAGGAGATCGGACAGACAAAAGAATACCAATGGGTCCCTGATACATTGTGCTTGGAAATTGCACACAGATCTGCATACCTCACTGAGCGACGCATGCTGGTATATACTGCCTCCCGCAGATATGGTTAACTATGTGGAAGGAAGGTAGGTGCCTCTCTTTTTCTATCCTGATCAAATGGTCATATTTATATTAATTTCTAAAACTTATTTTTTATAGTAAATATTTTTTATAGTATATAGCTTTTATATGAAGTGTTATTTCAAAATAAGGTCTATTAGTCGATAGCAATACATACTGTAGTGATTTTATCTATATATTAGTTAAAATCATATGTGAGTTTCTTTCCATACAACTCTCTATAAGTCATTATTATTTATAAACTAAAGGTAAAATATATCAGCAAGATTCAATAGGAACGGTGCCATCCATCCCAATAAAGCACCACAATGCTAACATCATCGTCACACTAAGCACAATTAAAGGGAAAGCAGGAAGGCAAGAACTCAGATCCCGTCTTCCCATAAAAGACTACCTAAAAAGTACAGGTGGTCCTGTTTCAGTGCACTTGTGACAGCAACAGTCTCCCACTAAAGCAAAGAAATGTGATGCCTAACAGTAAACATCGTATGGCCACAATAGTTCGATAGTATATAACTCAATTATTGGCTCTTAAAAGGATAGCACGGTGCATAAAACAATAGTATTGGCCTCACCGTTCTAACTTTAGTTGTTAGTTCTCACTTTTCAGATAAGACAGTTACAATATTGATAAGAGAAATACAAAAAGGATATATGTTTTTTTTTTCAGCACAATCTTTGGATGATACCCTAAGAAAAGAATAGTGATGAATCAGTAGTATAGCTGTTGGCGCCTACTGACATTGCTTATTGTGAGTTCTGACCTAACCATCATACTTTTAGTGCAAGTAGTTAGTTCACAGAAAAGGTAGCTATAGATAGGGGGAATAAAACGATTTGTGAATTACTGTTACAACAGTATCAACTATCTATCACACAATGCTCAACAGCAATGGATAAGACAAGATTATAGGATGCTTCTTATGGCCTAACCTAATCGCCATTCTAGAGCCTGAAACTGTGGGTTTTCCTGATTATACTCAACCACAATCGTAACAAGATTCATGACTTTGTTAATGGAAAATCGCTTCCCCCCTCCCCCGGGGCGAATAGTCAAATGGCACCTGTGTGAGGCAGACTTACAAATGGAAGAAAGCTTGTCATGGAAATTTCTTGTTTCCTTTTAGAAAAAAAGATTAGGAGTGCACACAGCAACAAGTTCTAGATATGGTGTGAACCTAAACATCAAATCACTATAGCAAGTACAGGAAAAGATGACAGGAGAACGCGTTGCCTTGCCCCTGGGATACGTAGCACAACTACAATATATGCATTGGCCAGGTGGGGAAGAAGAGAGAAGCACCTAAATAATAGATATCCACTAACTCCAGACAAAGCTCTTTACCCACTGATTCCTCGCAAAGAACCTCCACAAGCCACAAAGAACTTCCTTACCTCGTCCTCCTTTATAAAGGAAACTGCAAGCTAGGAGAGATGAGCCATACATGAGCTGCAAGCAAACCTAGAGCAAGAACCAAGAAACGCTTTTTCATGAATAGGAGATGGAGCAAACAGACGAGGCATCAGTGAACAAGGAGAGCTCAGAGCAGCTTACCGGCGAGCAAGACGACGGCGCGACATGGCTGAACCTCACGCTGGGCGCCAATGGATCGCCGGAAGCGGCAGCAAACCGCTCGGAGTCTGAGCTCAAGCCTTCTGCCCCACACAAGGTTTTCTCATGTAACTTCTGCATGAGGAAGTTCTTCAGCTCACAGGCGCTGGGTGGCCATCAGAACGCCCACAAGCGGGAGCGCAGCGCCGCGAAGCGCTCCTACCATGCGCAGAGGATGGTGATGGGGCTGCCCCTCGAAGCGCACGCCGCCTTCGCGCAGTCCCTGAGAGTAAACCCGAGCACGGTGATTCAGAAGTCAAGCCAACAAGCACAGATCAGGACGGCAGCAAGATTTCGTGAAGGTGGCATGACCTGGGCGACGATGGCCTGCGAGGAGGCGCCGAATTCGACATGGCCGGGAAGCTTCAGATTGACAACACAACCTTCAGACCAACCATCGGGACAAAGTAAGATAGACTTGAATCTCAGGCTTTGATAGGTTGCACCAACTTTGACCTTCTGCCCCACATCAGTTCCTCCTCAAGTTTGTCCTTCTGAATAAATTGGTGTGAAGAAGTGATCCATCAGGTTCAGCTCACCATCACATGAAAATCATATGGTGGTACCGAACTTTGTACATACTATTGTTCTTTTTTAATCCATGGTGGAATTACTGCGATTTTTTTGTAGCTAGAAACTTAGAATGATCATATTTAGTCTAGTTGACATCAGTGTGAAGGAATCCATGGATTATTGGATTCTGCACTTCCTAACAAGCAGCATATATCATATCTTATCAGTCATTGCATATTTTGTCACCTTTTGTTTTTGTTAATCTAGCATGCATGAGAGTATAATAATTGGACAGAGATAATATTAACTCCCATGCAGATCAAAATAACACATAGCTAAGAAAAGCTCTGACAAAAGGGTGCAAATTAAGCAGAGAAACCTGAAGTTAGAAAGAGCAGCACACGATAGCAATTCATCTTACTTAAGTTATGTTGCAAATATATCACAATAAATATGGCATCTGAATTACTTTAGGGTGCACTATTTTGCATAATATTAGTAGTCACGGTTTATAACAAAGTGGCATCATACTCACATGTCACCAATTATAACAGAGGAAGAACAATAGCAGGAAGTTAGCTCAGCTGCATTAGTTGCCTTCAAAGAAGAATTAAGATGTATTGCAAGTATTGCACAGTGGCTATTGTTAGTCCAGAATCCAGATGCATTTGGCTAATGAAAAGCATGTTCAAAGCTTCATATACAATTGCACAAAGAAATAAGTGGCAATTGACAACTGAGTCGCTGAAATCTCTCCAGTCTCCACAGCGCAATTGCTAAGACAAAGGTCCAAAGCAAACTATGCCGATTTTATTAAGTCCATAGCAACCATATTTTGAAGCATCCAATCAACAGACTGTTCAAGTAAGATTATATTGTCAAAAATCCATCTGTTCATTTAGACAATTGGACTAACTAGCAGACATATATATCACGTTATCCCAATAATCAACAGTTCAATACTAAAATTACAGTAAGCAGATAATTATGTGCTGCAGGCCAGAGAGAACCAACAAACATCCATATGACATCAGTATCTAGTTTGCATATTGCTCAGTCTTCATGTTTCGAATATCTCCATGCAAGTAAATTTAGAGTGCCATCAAATTTCTATCCATAGTCATTCAGAAGCTCCCACCATGTATATTATGTAAATGTGTTGATCATTCATTAGCAATGGTCCACTCCAGACCTCTAGGATTTTGATTCAACGAAGAATGCTACACTAATAACTAATAAGCAATCAAGATGATCACGTTAAATAGCACAAGACAAACATCATATCGAGTATAATTATTCACGTAAGCTATGTTATTTAGGCCCATTTCTAATTCTACCCTTTAGTAGAAACGTAGGTACTGTAAGTGTATTGACTGATAAAAAAAGGAATCAACAAAGGCAAATGGATCAGCATATCAAACATTACAAATTTGTGGCCCAACAGACCAAAGCACCATGTTATAAGATATAATACAGAAGTACAATTCTACAAAACAAGAGAATCCCTGGTCTCCTACTAGTGATTGACTAACTCCTAAATTAACTTCAAAAGCTCCTGCTTAGGCTTTAAAACCCTCAGCATCTAAACAGCTTCAAGTACCCTTAACTTGACTGAGAACCTGCTCTGCAACTGTAATTCTCCCTTACACCCAGGAGCTCAAGGAGAGCTCAGAGTGATTAGCTTTACAGTAGCACAGTCCAAGAACAGCTACTCTACAAAGTCTTGGAAGTATGATGCAGGGATCTCAACGGGAGGGAGCAAAGTTGATACACACTTGAACTGTTCCAAATGATTAAAGAGTTAGACCAAAACTACCATCATGACAATAATTGAGGAAGATTACATGACTGTAGGAGGTGTGCATACCCTGTGCTGCTTGTACTTGTCTCGAATTGCTGTTAAGGATGAACCCTTTCTATTGAGCTGCAAGTCATGTATGGCTGTGATGCAATCCTTCAGTTCGGACACCTTGTAGGCTGTCAGTTTCTGCATCTTCTTGCTCTACAACCACATAAACATACAGGATAGTTTTAGCCTTGAGAAATCGAAACATCCATAGCAACATTTCAGACTTCGAGAATGTTACTTCTTAGCTCTTACCCAAGGATTGGTGTCCGGATCAATGGTCAACCTAGCAAGAAACACCACTGAAGCAGCAACCACCGATGGCAAGAACCGGAGACAGCGGTAGTCCAGCAGACTCAGCTCAGCAAGATAACTCCCCAGGAACTCCAATTTCAAGCCGGGGTGCTGCAGAAAGTACCGCAAGAATAACGTCAAGACATCAATGCACGTAGGAAGCAATAGAGCAAGAATTAAATGGTTGAAATACGACGAATTTTAAGGATTAATGGTCACCTTTCTGTCCTCTTGGCCAGATCTTGTGAACCGCCTGAAATTAGCGAAACAAAGGAATAGAACAAAGATTCTTTTAGCTACAGATCCACCCCAAATGAAAGGATTGACAGAAGATGATGAGCTTTTGCGTCATTGTGCCACCTCAGGAACGTCTTGATGGTAGGATTGCCCATCTCGAACTTGAGGAGCTTGAGTATGTCGCTCTCCATCTTGACAACCTCCTGCCTGGTGTAGGTGTTGTCGGTGATGTAGCAGAAGTCCTCCACGTGCGGAGGGTTGATCTCCTCGTACTTCCTGCGAGCACCCAAACCAACCCGATTAAAACCCCCAATTCTAAACCCTTGGTGAAGCCATTTCAATTCCGAAAACAGCAGCAAAGCGAGCGGTGGGGGATGGCCGCGCTTACGCGGCAATGAGCATTGCGGCGACGCCGAGGAGCTGCAGCTTGTTGCGTCCGAGCGGGTTGGCGGAGAGGAAGCGATCGAGGTAGGAGACGGTGAGGTAGAGCGTGTCGGCGAGGAGCTTGTACTCCTCGGCGACCTCTACGAGCCAGTCGACAAGGATGGCGCGCATGTTGGCCGTCACGTCCACCTGCACCGCCTCGATGTAGTCCGCCGCCGGCCGGCGCCGCGCCTCCACCTACAACCACAACCGCCCATCCGAAGGAACCCATCATCAGATCGCTCGATCCCGAACCCAACACAAACGAATCAACCACTACCGATACTACAAGGTGAGGGAAGAATCGAAGAGTACGTACCTCCATGGAGCGGAGGTAGGTGTAGATGTCGGAGGCGTAGGCCCCGCAGAGCTGGGGGTCGCCGCCGGGGCCGTCCGCGGCGGGGGGCGAGGTGGACACGGACGCGGAGCTGCTGCTGTCGACGGGCTCCTCGGCGGCGGCGGCGGCGGCGGGCTTATGGGCCTCCTCATCCGTGGCGGGCTTGGAGGGCTTGATGGGGTGGGAGGACGGGCGGAGGATGGCGGCGTTGGAGAGGGTGGGGAGGTCTCTAAGCGCCACCCGCTTCCGCTTCGCTGCGCCGGAAGCGGCGGCGGCTGCCGCGCGCTTCGCCGCTGCGCGGGTGAGCCGGGGCCCCGCCGCGGCGGCAGGGGCAGCGTTCTCCTTGTCGGCCATCGGCGGCGGAGGGAGACGAAGGCTCGGGCTCCCCGGAGTGGATTTGGATTTGGGGGAGAGCGGGGCGGAGGTGGTTAAAAAGTAGAAAAGAGTACTGGAATGGGAGGGAAGGCCGCCGCCGAAACGCGAATTCGAATGGAGAGGGAAGAAGAGGAGGCGTTTTTTTTTGGCGTGGATTAAAGTTTTTAATTTATAGCTTTTGAATTTTAGTTATTTACGAGAGAGTATAAAAAAAGAGATAATTACATAAGATTTTATCCGATATAACAACAGTCACATAAGATGTTGGCTGATATAGCTGAAATCAATACAATGTCTACTACAGTCAACTTGTGACCCTATTTTAAAAGATGTACTATTTAAAACTTAGTTACTATAGTAAAAACTAAAAACCATAAATAATAAGTCTGAAAAAAATTCTAGCCGACAAGAAGCCGCAGTTGTTTTGCTTCTGCTCTGCTCTCTTCTGATTCGATTGCAGCCAGGGTTTTTATTTGGCTTTGGGGAATTTTGGATTTTTTTGGATTTGGAGCCGTGGTGGTAAGAGGCGGGCGGTAATTTTTCTTTCAAAAAAATCCGTAAATTTGGCGGCGCGTCACTGTAGGGTTGGTGGGCCCTGGGAATTCCAGCGCGGAGCGCACATCCACAAGCCCTCTCGAGGATGCACCTGCCAATCTTACCACCGCTAAAGGCGGCTTTCGCTGGAATCCGCGTTCCATGGTCGAAACACGGCTTCCGCAGCACACGCCAACGCACAGTGCGGAACTGAGGCTAGCAGCACAGGTTGCAAGCAAGAGCCTTTGGCCGATGCGGTTCAAGTATACAAGATGTACACATGCACTGGCCAAACTTTTCAGATCACAGTGTGCCAGAGGTCGGTTACTACTACAACTTCATCACTGAAGAAATGACGCCACGGCTTACATGCAATAACACAGTCCACAGGAAAAGCTAAAAGAATCACCAAAAAACGATGGGCCTGTTCTTTTTTGCTGCGGTTTTTAGGCTGTTCGTGCGAGATATTACAAAGTAACAAAAATTCACGTTTGGTTTTTACAGATATAAATAAAGTCAACACAGTATGTACTATAATTAGCTAGTAGACCCTATTTTGAAAAGATACTCTATTTAAAAGTTAGTTACTGTAGAAAAGTCAAAAAACAGCTTTTAAAAGCTAAAAAGAACAGGACGGATATACGACGAGCACTCACCACCTTCACAGGCACTGGCGCTCCGCGGGCAACGGTTCGAGCTGGGAGCTTTGCAGCGACGGCATCAGGAGCTGGCGAGTGCGATGCATGAACCCTGAACATCCCCTTCTCTTCTTCATACATCCGATAGCGGATGCTGCAGAGCTGCCTCGACATTGGATCGGGTCGCGGATGCCTCAGAGCGTTTCCATTCTCTCGTGTAGACGAATCTCGATGGACCGGCAGAAGCCTCACCAAGCATGGCCGTTGTCACCAGGGGAAGTTACAACCGCACATCACTAGAGGCTGCCGGGAGCTGCGACAGCTCGAGCTGGCTGGCACTCCAGGCCTCGGATGTAATGGCCCAGCAGCATGCACCTGAACAACCATTGCGAACTGTAACACCCCCGTTTCCAGGGCGCATACGGACACGACATTCCGCAACTATTTATGCATGAACAGTTATGGAGTGTCGCGCAAGAGTATACCATTGCATGCTTACAACAAAAGTCTAGCATATATTTCACATATGGAATAACACCCAGTTTTGACAGCGGAGCGTGCAAGCCCAAAATATAATTACATTACAAAAGACTTCCAGAATCCGCTTGAGCGCGGCGAAGACCTAAAGCCACGGGTCCTCGTCGAAGAAGAGATCCTCCGGGACTTCCTCAACGGGGAGAAATTCACCTTCGTCTTGATCCTCTAAAGAGTGGATTAAGCAAGCCGTGAGCCAAACAACCGGCTCAGCAAACCCCAAAGGGATTCTATCTTACTACATGCACGGATTTACAATGGAAGGGAGTATACTTGGTTTATTAAGTTGGGTGGATGCAGTTTTATTTGTAAATATTTTAATAAAACGGACTCAAAACTACCCCTTAAGATCTCCAGAGTTTTCAAGAAAGGTTAATTAACCAACTAAACAAGTTAAAGCATGTACAAAACTACTTAAGCTTCGCTGCTGGAATCACCCAAGTGACACAGCTCCAATAACCGGGAGCACGGCGTATTCGAATACCATTTATTTGACTCTGCAGAGTTTGCTCGACTTTACCCACACGATCCCTTAACTCCCGCTAAAGAGTTAAGAAAGCCGGTCGTTTCACCGCTCAATTCTTTATATAGGCTCGCCCAGAGAATCCACTCTGTCCGGCTCACACACACACAAAAAGAGAAAACAAACGTCCGCTTCGAGTGAATCATCAGTTGTTAGGCACCGCAAAGACGGATCGCCTAACCTTGTTACCCAATCACCTACTTCTCAACACTGTAGAGTTTCAATCGAGTTGAGCAACTACTAAACCGGTGTTGACAAGTCAACTCCACGTGGTTGAGCGGTCACCATGTCATTTGCTCGTAAGTAAGGTCCGGTCCTTATATTTTTTCCCGAGTCCGCAACCCCGCCGGGCCCGCGACCTACAACCTAGGGTAAGAACCCTTACCCTATTCTGCACGTCGACATACTCCGCCCTAGGGCACGGTATCCCATACTACCCTGCCATAGAGTCGGGTTTTTCAAAGTCTATTGGCCCGCAGCCACAACCTTATTAGTGTAAGGACTTGCATGATAATAATAACTTACAGTTATCTAGATTAACAGATAATTATTTCTAGGGTTACAAAGGCATGGCTACAAATCTAGCATGGCATTTGTCGGTGGTAGGTTTAACTACATAGTATGTCATTCTAAACCATTTTATTTTACTTTGAACTAGCTTTTCAGAACTAGCTTAATGCAAATAACATAGTAGCATATTTAAACATCATGGGATACAATATGATCAAAGGATTTGGGACTTGCCGTCAATCCGGATGATCTCAGCTAGCTCGAACGAAGAAATGCCTGGATCCTGAGCTTGCACTTGAACCTCCGGAATCTCCGACACTAGCGCAAACACGTAAAATAAATAAGTCCAGCTTGAGACTAATCAAGCGAGGGAAAATAAACTATTAAAAAGGAGTAAAATGCATAAATCTCCAAATGAGGAATTTTAGGAATTTATCTGGGATGAATTTGGGAAAGTGGAGGTCAAAAATGGGTCCAGGATATTATTTGGAGCAAAGTGGTGAAATTTGGGAATTTTTGGGATTTTCTGTGATTTTCTAGGATTTATTTGAATTTTCTGGGATTTTAGAAATTGGAAAATCATCTGGAAAATTATTTGAACAGTGTCGGGACGGCCCGGTGCAATAGTGCATCCCGGCCGGAATTCGCCCGCGGCGGCCGACACGACACAGCGCGTGCGTGGCACGGTGAAGCGTGCCGGAAGCGGCCCACTCGCTGCAGCGCCACGCGTCCCGGCGGGCGACACGCGGAGGGACGAGCGGGTGGGATGGCGAGCGAATGGGTGGACGCGATGCGGAGCGGGGAGATCGAACGGCTGCGACGCAAGGGAGGCGGCCGAAGCGGAACGAGGTGATCCGACGGCTGTGGTTAGATGGCAACGGAAGGGGAGGACGGCTGAGAGGTGGCCACGTCGTCGTCTTCCTCCTCTCGCCAGGCGCACGCAGCAGAGAAGCAGAGACGGCGGGGCTCCGCTCTCTGGTGACGGCAAGGTGCTCCGGCGGCAAGGGGGGGTGCCAACGGGTGCGTCTCAACACGGGGAGCTCAATTTGGGGCTGTGGAAGGGGAGGGGATTAATGGAGGGAGTAGGAGGGGAGAGGGGAGAGCTTCGGTTCTTCGGCGGCGAGGGAGGTCACCGGTGGGGAATTAGTTCAATTGGTGGGAGTTACACGTTAAGGGGGCTCTGGGGCTCACACTGGCGGTGGAGATGGGAGCTGGGGAGCTGCGGGGTGAGCTGGCCACGGAGAGGGTGCTTCGGCCGGCGGCGGGCTTCGACGCCGGAGCTCCTCGGGGCTTCTCCTGGCCAGAGACAAGCACCAACGTGTTCAAGGGGGAGCAGAGAAGCTCTGGGCGAAAGCAATTGGAAAACGGAGGGAGGGAGAGGGAGAATCGTGTTACGGGGTTGTCGGCGCAGGGGAAAATGGCGGCGGAGCTCCGGGCAAAAGGGACTTCAATTGGCGGCTCAGGGAGGCTCTGGGGAGCGGTGGGAAGCAAGTGAGGGAGGGCAGTGGCGGGGTTTTATACTCGGCGGAGGGAGGGGATTTCGTGGGGGAGGAGGCACGGCGCGATGCGGCGGTCGGCCGAGGGGACCGGGCGACAACGGCGGGAAGGCGGGGCAGGGGCCACGCGAAGGGTGTGGCGGCAGCGGCGGTGTTGGCGTCGATCCGTGGCGTCGGCACGGTGAAGGGGGGGGGGCGAACCCACTGGCGAAGACCGGGCGCGGCTCGGTCGTGGGCGTGGCGCAGGCGCAGCCTCCGCGTGCAGCGCGTGCGCGAGGGAGAAGGCGGAGAGGGGGAAGGCGCGAGCGGAGAGAAGAGAGCGGGGACGGCGCCTGGGAAGGAGGGAAACGGGGAGGGGAGCGGCGCCAGCGAGAAGAGGAAGGGAGAGGCGCTGGGAGAAGGGGAAAGAAGAAAGGGGAATGGCGCCAACGGGAAAGGGTGGCGCCAGGCCGAAAAAGGAAGGCGGAAAACAGGAGACTTTCCAAAAAGGGAAAGTTTCCAAAATTCACTCAAAAATCCAGCAAAAATTAAGGAAAATTTTGGTTTGAAAATTTGGGGCTTTTCACGAACTCAGATGATCAAAGTGCTCTGACGTATTGATAGGAAGCACAGGTAAGGAACATTATCGATCCACTCGTATTACCAGAATAAGAGACGGGCGAGATGATCCCGAGGAATAGATACCAGGGGTTGAGATGGGAGCGACATGTCCTCCACGAGCTCAGCACAGTCATCATCCTCCTTTCCAAAATTTAGGGTTCCACCGCCCATGTTCTCTGATGGCGGAGGGGCCTTTGTGTGCATTTTGGGGGAGAGAGTTACTAGCAGACCATGTACCACGGATTGAATAGTTCCATGCACACCAGGGCAGGAAGGCTCCGAGAGTTCAACAACCTGTCCAAACTAGTTAGTAGCAAAAATTTAAAAAAAAAACAAAAGTGGCACCCAGGAAACCTGGAAACTTCATCTAGCTTTATTTGCTATTGTTGATTAATTTACCTAAGTGTCCAAGAAGAAGCACTGAGTAGAAACGAGAATATATTGCTACTGGAATGGAAAAGGTTGGAGACAGAACAAACCTTCTCAGGTGATAGCGATCTCAAGTAGTCCAGCAACTCATTTTTTTTTTCTCTCCAGCAAACTGTTGCATTTGCAGGGAAGAGATTTTTCCTCTTGAGCTCATGTAGCTCCTGCAAGATTAAAAATAGAATAAGACTTTCTTCGTAGCATTGAAGTTGAGTGAGTAAAACAAAACGTTGCATCTCACTGTAACAACTACCAAATGGTGTTTCCTTATAGTTAAGGTAACAATGAGATAACAAGAATTATGACATGAAAGGAAGTTGATTGCCATCAAGCAAGCCAGTGTTTCAAGCTGAAGTTCTGAAGAATCAGATTTATGTTAGATGAGTGTCAAGCAGGTGGTTAGCAACTTATTTTTATCTGCCCTTTTCAAAATTACGAAAATTGCAGTCTTAATAACAGGTGAAAAGCAAGGAAGAATAACTATTAGCTACCGAGGAAAGTTGAATATAAGTGGTGCTGTCTGATGTGAGTTCAAGCAAGATTTACAGATTATGCATGACCAGGGATAGAAATCTCGGTACCGGAGCAAAACCCGCCTGGCGGCCGGTAACCGGAAAAACCGGATGAATTTCGAATATTGAAATTTGAATTTGGGCTATTTTAAAACCGGTAACCGAAATGGTTACCACGGAAAAACCGGTAGAAAAAATGGAAAAACCGCTACGAAAACCGGGAAAAGCAAGAGAAAACCAGTTATGGGTGTTGGGTTGATCTCGGCTAACCACCCCGAGATTTCAGGGAGGAGTGCCTCCACCTCACGCCTTGATCGGAGGCGGTTACCAACAGCTTGTGGTTGCGGTCCCGGTCACCTAGCGCCAAATAAAAGGGGTTTCGGTAAGGCTTCAGACAGGGGGTTCAATCCCAAAAAGAAACCCATACGCAC
The DNA here is from genome assembly GCA_036346575.1 of Dendrocalamus sinicus. Classification (NCBI taxonomy): domain Eukaryota; kingdom Viridiplantae; phylum Streptophyta; class Magnoliopsida; order Poales; family Poaceae; genus Dendrocalamus; species Dendrocalamus sinicus. The sequence goes on along the minus strand of JAYEVI010000353.1, from coordinate 178,635 downwards.
TGATCTATCACGGGCGCTACGGTGAACGAAGACCGAACCCTCTTCATCTTCATCCCCGTCGGCATCGACCACCGCAACTCCGGCCATCTACCTCTGCTTCACCGACTCAACCGAGCAACTTCATGGTTTCATCAAGTTCGGGTACGTAATCACGCTTCCGCTCTAAGTATTTTGGCTAGGTGTTCATGCTTGATCTAGGGTTTATGTTAAAGCTTCTTGTTTAGGCTTAGTCCAATAACAACATTTGGTATCAGAGCCTCCCTAGGATCCTCATGAACCCTAAATTAATTTTCCCCAACTCGGACTCACTAATTAAAGGGTCGGATCTAAAGTTTAAGGTTCGGTTTTAATGTTTAATGTCTCGGGTAAGCAATTAGAAGGAGAGGAATCAAGTTCTTAAAAAAAACCCTGCTGAAAAGCCCCAAGATCCGTTTAGCCCACCCGAACCCTAGAATCCCCAGTTCAATCGAACATTTTTTCGGATCGAGAGTGGGAAGGACAAAGAACAACAAAAAGGGTCTTACGGCTTGCCGACGGGCGCCGCCGCCTCTTCACCGGAGGCGCCGCGCCGCCCATCGAGGAGACGCCGCGCGCCGCCACAAGCCGCCGCACGCGCCGCAATGCGCTGCCAGCCGCCGCGCGCCGCGCGCCGCCGCTCTCCTTACGGTGCCGCGCGCGCCGCCGCTTCCATGCGGCGCCGCGCGCCGACGCCACGCTGCCGCCGCCCGCCGCTCGAGGCGCGCCGCCGCCGCCGCGCGGCGCGACGCCGCCGCCGCTAACGCCGCCGCCGTGCCGTGATTTTCGAGGAATCGGCCAAATGGGGCTAGGTTAGGGTTTTCGGTGTTATCCTCGCTGCGCGCTGTCTCTACCGACCGATCAGATCGGACGGCCACCATTTTTCGGGCTGAGGAATTGATGGGCCGGCACGTTTTCCAGCCGCTTGACGAGGATCCGACGACGTGCGCCCGAGTGCGGGATTTTGTGGGCTCCGCGCGTCCACTGGGCCGGTCGCGCGTGGGGTTTTTTTTCCGACCGCGCCCGCGTACGCGTTTTTGGGCCCCGCGCGCGGGTGAGGTTTGTGGGTCGTATGGCTTTTTCAGCCACGCGCGCGTGAATGGTGGGCCGAGCTGATGATTTGGGCCCCGCGTGTGCGATTTGTGGATCGCGCCGGGGCATTTTGGGCCGCGCAGAATTTTTTCCTCCCGTGCGGACTTTTGGGCCATGAGGTTTTTGGTAGGCCGAATGCATGAGTTTTTTGGGCCGTTTTTTTAGGCTGATTGCAACAGTGGTTTTGCCCTTATCTTTTACGGTGCATTTTCTTATGTTTTAAGTCTCCCTTATGCACAGTTTTAATTGTTTTCAGTGGCCCAAATTATGATGTACCTTTACCATATTGTTATGTATAATCTCGGATTGAAATTGAACCAACGGGATATTTTAATTTTGAGATTTTATGATTAATTTTGGCATTATGTATACATATGGTTATATTCTGACCAACGTTGTTTATAATCATATCTCGCCATGTTTTGTCTCTAATTAAAATTGAACCAACGAGATATTTTAATTGGAGATTTTTTTATGTTTTTTTTGGGCATTATGTATGCATATGATTACATCCTGACCAACGTTGTTTGTAATCATGTGTCGCCATATAAAATTATTGAGTTCTTTGCATTTTCTGCCCAACGGTGATATGAATTGGAACTATAGTTTGCATGTTATTAATCAGACCAACGTAGGGTTAATTACATGCAATATATATTTATGATATTTCTAATTTTGCCCTAAAATTCAGCACTTAATGCATTAAATGTTGCCGCCACAATTGATAACATTAAGCAGCTCACGGGGAGCAATTTTCCCACGTGGAAATAATGAATTCATGTTATCCCTTGTGTTCTGGACCTTGACTATGCCTTAAGGGTAGTCGTTCCCATTCCTCCCACCGAAGGTGAGGAGAATTTTGATTAAAAAAATTTACGAGGCTAATGCTGAAAAATGGGAGCAGTCTAACCGCTTATCACTAATGATTATGAAGACCTCTATTTCAGTCAGGATTAGGGGAGCAATCTCCAATTCCGAAAATGATAAGGAGTACTTGGCTTCAATCGAGTAGAAATTTAAAGACTCCACTAAAGTTTATGCCAGTATTTTAATTCAGAGGCTCTTAACTACTAAGTATGATGGGTCCGACAGCATAAAGAGAGCATATCATGATGATGACCGATATGGCAGAAAAACTCAAGGGCATGGATATGGCAATATCTGATGGTTTCCTTGTCTATTTTATTATGACCTCTTTTCCTTCTGAGTACACGACTTTTAAGATTAATTACAATACTCAGAAAGAAAAATGGAGCATGAGCGATTTGATCGCCATGTGTGTCCAGGAAGAGGAGAGAATAAGGTCAAAAAAAGATTATGCTCTTCAAATTGGTGGCTCAAACAAAAAGGAAGTTCTAAGGGGACTTCAAATCTAAGAAAAAGCTGCAATTTCCCCAAATTAAGACAAGTAGGGGCCTAAAGTGCACAATGCACCTAAGCCTCATGTTGCTCCTGCCGAAGCATCTAAAGGGGGGCAATGTCTTTTTTCTGCAAGCAGCCAGGGCATTTCAGAAAGATTGTGTGTGATGCTAAGCGTAAAAAAAATAATGATGAGACTTCTTCAAATCGTGGCAATCGTCGCTTAAGCCACATTTCGAGGGGAGAATGAAGCGTCTCATTAAAGAAGAAATTCTCCACCCATTAGTTTTCTCGACTCGGACCAATCGCATTGATTGCATTAAAGGAAATTATGTTAAGCAAATAAAGAAGGAAGCTCCTCGCAGCACTGGACTTTTCTTGTGACATCAGTGGATTGTTTTGATACATTCATCACATTCACTGATGATATCTCCCGTTATGATTATATCTTTCCCATTAAAGACCGATCTGAATCACTTGATAAATTTAAGATATTTAAGGCTGAAGTTGAAAATCAGCACAACTTAAGAATTAAAGTGGTAAGATCGGATTGTGGGGGAGAATATTATGGAAGACATGCCTCTTATGGGCAAATGCCTAGCCCTTTTCGCTAAGTTCCTTCAGGAAAATGGCATCGTTGCCCAGTATTCTATGCCGAGCGAACCTCAACAGAATGGTATAGCTGAAAGATACAACCGTACACTTATGGATATGGTACGGAGTATGCTTAGCCATTCTAGTTTACCAATTGGTTTGTGGATGGAAGCACTAAAGACAGCCGCACATATTCTTAATCGGGTTCGCAGTAAATCAGTACCTAAAACACCTTATAAATTATGGACTGGGAGAAAACCGAGTATGAAATATTTACGAGTGTGGGGTTGTCGTGCTGAAGCTAAGTTATTTAATCCACACATTGGAAAATTAGATCCTAAGATAGTAAGTTGCCATTTTATTGGGTACCCTGACAGATCGAAAGGGTATCGGTTTTATTGTCTTGATAGGATAACTAAGTTTGTAGAAACAAGGCACGCTGTGTTCTTAGAAAATAACGAGGACCTGGAGCCTAGGAAAATAGATCTTGAAGAGAAGCGGATTTATGTTTCTACACCGCTCATCCTAGAGATCTTTATTCCTGTGCCTCAGGCGGTTGCACCTCCAGTAGAGAATACTGTTGTTGCACCCACTGTTGAGGTCTCTGAAATTCCTAATGCTATACCTAATGATAAGCCTCAGCAGTCTCCTGAAATAACTAATGAAGCTCTTAGAAGATCACAGCGGGTGAGAAGATCTGCCATCCCAAATGATTATGTTGTCTATATGAATGAGGATATTAATGATATAGGGAAGGTAGATGATCCCACCTCTTAGGAGGCCATGATGAGTGAAAATTCTCCTAAATGGCTTGAAGCCATGGAGGATGAACTAAAGTCTATGAGTATTAATGATGTATGAGACTTAGGAGAAATTCCTGACGGAGTCAAAACAGTAGGCTGTAAATGGGTCTACAAAACCAAGCATGACTCTAAGGGAAATATCGAAAGGTTCAAAGCAAGGCTCATAGCAAAAGGCTTCTCCCAAAGGGAGGGAATTGATTATAATGACGTCTTTTTTCCTGTCTCAACTAAAGATTCGTTCAGAATTGTTATGTCACTTGTAGCTCATTATGATTTAGAGCTGCATCAGATGGATGTTAAGATGGCATTTCTTAATGACGACTTGCAAGATAATGTTTACATGGCTCAACCGGAAGGTTTTGTCGTGGAAGGCAAGGAGCATATGAGATGTCGACTTAAGAAATCTATTTATGGCTTAAAACAAGCGTCGAGGCAGTGGTACCTCAAATTCGATAAGGTCATAAGAAGTTTTGGTTTTAAAGAAAATGAAGTTCATAACTGCATATATGTTAAGTTCAAGGGGAGTAAATTCACCCTCTTAGTACTTTATGTGGATGATATCTTATTAGCCAAGAATGATAAGGATATGTCTTTGTTTGAGACCAAGAGATTTCTTTCATCTTATTTTGATATGAAGGATCTCGGTGATGCCTCTTATGTTCTTGGCATTGAAATTCACCGAGATAGGTCCAAAGAAATATTAAGTTTATCTTAGAAGGCATATATTGACAGAGTACTGAAGAGATACAATATGCATAAGTGCTCTGGCTCGCCTGCTCCTATTGTTAAGGGCAATAAGTTTGGGACATTTCAATGTCCAAGGAACCAATATGAAACTGGTCAGTTAAAGTCGGTTCCTTATGCTTCAGCTGTCGGAAGCTTTATGTATACTCATGTATGTACGCGCCCTGATTTAGCTTTTGTAACCGGGATGCTTGGAAGATATCACCAAATTCAGACCGACCATCGAAGGCCATTAAGAAAGCTTTGCGCTATATGCAAGCTACTAAGTATTTCATGCTCACATATAAGTTTTCGATAACCTTGAAGTTATTGGTTATTCAGATTCAGATTTTGCGGGATGTGTTGATACTAAGGAATCCACGTCAGTTATATCTTCACACTCGCAGGAGGAGCTTTCTGTGAAAGCTCCAAACAAACCTTACGCATCTTCAACGATGCAAGCTGAGTTTGTGGTATGTTATGAGGCTACCGGCAGTTTGTATGGCTTAAGAACTTTATCCCGGGACTTAGAGTGGTAGACAGCATTTCTAAACCACTCACCTTATACTGCGATAACGAACCCGCAGTCTTTTATGCAAATAACAACAAGTCAAGTGGTGTTGCCAAACACATTGACATTAAGTATCATGTTGTGAAAGATAGAATCCAGGATCAAACCATAAGTATCAAGCATATTAGTATTAAGTTAATGCTTGCGGATCCGCTTACTAAAGGCTTACCACCCAATATCTTTCGTGATCATGTTGCCGGCATGGGTTTATTGGAAAGCCTCTGATTCTGGATAAAAGGACCTCAAAGCAAACCACCTCCCATTAAGTATAATGAATATCCATTTCGAGATAAGATAGTACACTATAGGTACTGGGGTTGTATGGCACTTTATTGGCTATGCAACACATTGCCTTGGTATGCTATTTTATTGAGAATGGGTTTATGATGTTAGTCTTACGATCAAAGGGGAGAATGTTGGGTTGATCTCGGCTAACCACCCCGAGATTTCAGGGAGGAGTGCCTCCACCTCACGCCTTGATCGGAGGCGGTTACCAACAGCTTGTGGTTGCGGTCCCGGTCACCTAGCGCCAAATAAAAGGGGTTTCGGTAAGGCTTCAGACCCGATCTATCACGGGCGCTACGGTGAACGAAGACTGAACCCTCTTCATCTTCATCCCCGTCGGCATCGACCACCGCAACTCCGGCCATCTACCTCTGCTTCACCGACTCAACCGAGCAACTTCATGGTTTCATCAAGTTCGGATACGTAATCACGCTTCCGCTCTAAGTATTTTGGCTAGGTGTTCATGCTTGATCTAGGGTTTATGTTAAAGCTTCTTGTTTAGGCTTAGTCCAATAACAACAATGGGAAGAAAGTATTTAATGAAGTAACAAGCAAGTGATCCTAAGTATATGTTTGATGGGCATATTCCAATTAGCATGTACTAGCTAAGCTAGTTTGTCTAAAAAATGCTCGGACATGGGAGTACGATAACTTAAGCATATTTAGCTCATACAATACGTAACCTAGCACAAAAAAAGGCTTAAACCAACCTAGAAAGTGTATTATGCAATCACAAATTTAAATTTCAATTTGAAAAATTCGGACGGTTTTTTTCTCCCGGTTCCCACCGGTTTTTCTGGTTAACGGCCAGTAACCACCGGTTTTTTTTCCCTGTGCGCGACAGATGTCCAAGTAGACAAGACAAGGTTGTGCATACAATAAAAAAAAGTTTCAGACTTTGTATACTAGAATCTCGTGGGCAAAGAAGTTACGCAAAAAGATTTGGACTTCACAATTCACACCCTCAAAACATGCTTTGACATATCAGTATATCACATATATAAATCAAGGTGAAGCACGCTGGCCGCAGTGCAGTGACATAGCATTTCTATTTCCTACATGTAGATAATACAGACAAGAGCTATGGTACAGAAAGCTAATACTAGTGGCGGGCTTCTCCAGTCCACCTCACATCATTCTTTATCTTCATGCATTGGCCTAGATTCCACATCAAGCTGTCTGTTACTTTAATATGCACACAATTGCAAAAGGTGATCACGCTTAAATGTGACTTCTTTTGACCATCCAGATTCAACTACAATCAATACAGTGGATTAACATGAAAGCTATGTTTCAGGAGAAAAGCATACCCTGCCATTACTGAAGATGTTGCTTCTCTCAAACAAACATTTGGCCAAGCTAAGCAGTAACTAGTATAAAAAATCCCACAAAAACTGGCACAAAAGTTCTCCAAACCCAGCACGGCGCTACTGAAAGACTCGCTCCTTTCCATCGCAAATCGACATTAGTAACAACTACTCCTTGTTAACTCACAACATGAGCGCATTTACAGGATAAAGCAACAGAATTACAATACAAATCTCCCCATCACTCCCCACGCCAATTAACGCACCATACCGTGTGCTCAATTAAGAGTTCACTACTTTGCGATGCCTAATCTTCCAGGGCCTTCTTTGCATACAGATTAGTATATTACTCGTAGAAAGGCGCAGATTTTTATCAGCGTGAACGAATAAACACTCCGCCCCTTGGAGGAGCAGCTATGCTCACCTCGGAGGACCCGTAGAAGGGCCTCCCCCGCGCGTGGAGATCGTTGGGCGACGCCGCGGAGGCCGCCACCACCGCGAGCCTCCTGCGCCGGACGCCGCCCGCCGCCCCTACCGCCACAACCGAAGTCGCCGGGGGAGGAACGCGGAGGCCCTGTCCCGAGACGGAGGAGGAGACCCCGTGCGGCGGCGCACGGAGGCCGGCGGAGATCGGCATGTGGCGTAGCCGTCGCCGGCGGCGAGATTTTTTCTTTATTCAATTTTTTCTCAGTTTATTTTGGGAAAATTGAGTATATAGGATGAGTTGGATGTGATTTTGTGGAATAGAATAAGTTCTTTGAACATAAATATAGATCGAGTTACCACTCTTTGCAAATATAGGACTTTTCCATTTTAATTTCATTTTCAATTTTCAGCCCCTTTTCTCCACGCCGAAATGACTATTTTGCCCTCTTCCTCCTCCTTTGCCCGCCGCCGCCGCCGTGCGCCGCCTGCCGCTCGCCGCGCCGCGCGCCGCCTGCGCCGCCGCTTCGCTGCGTTGCAGCGCCGCCGCTCCTCGCTGCCTCGCCTCGCCGCCGCCTCGCTCGCACGAGGGAGGAGGCGGCGGCGCAGCAGGCGGCGCAGCGGCGAGGCAAAGGCGCGGCGGAGCGGCGGCATGCATGGCAGCAGCGAGCGAGGAGCGGCAGGGCGCGCATGGCGGCGAGGCGCGCGCCGGCGAGGAGGGAAGAAGAGGCAAAATAGTCATTTCGCGTGGAGAAAAGGGGCCGAAATTGAAAATGAAATTAAATGGGAAAAGTCCTATATTTGCAAAGAGGCATTGAACTCGCCCTATATTTACAAGTCCAAAGAACTTGGTCCTATTCCACAAAATCACATCCAACTCACCCTATATACTCAATTTTCCGCTTATTTTCCCTGCGGGTTTGGTGTTTGGTTGGCGGTGGCCTTAGCCGACCCGCACACCGCCACGCCCACGCCGGTGTCTCTGCCATGCGGGCCGCGGATCGTAACACGTGGACACGAGCGAGCCTTCCCACGTGTGGTCTCGCGTGGATCGCGGGGCCGCCCCGTATTTTTATCTCGTGTACCGACGCCGATCAGTACTGTGTCGATACCTACACCGCCGGCGTTTAAATATCAATCTTATTTATAATTTATTTATATTTAAAAACTTTTAAAAGGCTCGATGTATACGTATGCAGATTAGAGACATGGAAATTTTATACAGATTCGGATCTTCTCTTGAGATAATAACCATACGTCATGTGCGATTGCTAATTACTAGAAAGAGCAATTACACCAGAGAATTATGCGAATGGCTAGCACTATCTTCTCCTTTGATCCGAATGCCTTCCCTCTCTTTGACGTTAACCATTATATAGCCAGCGAAGCAACTGCAGTTGTCCCGCACTGGAAGACACCTCAACGCTTTGGATGATAACTGCCTGACGAAAGTTACTGTCAGAGAGACATATAAGACCGTTCTTCGTGTAGTGGTTGTTGTCAAAGAGAGATCATATGCGGTTATTGGATAAACTCATGTTCTAACTGCCTTATCAGACAACCTAATGATGCAGTTACTCGTCGTAGATAAGTAAGTCAAGGATAGGTTGGTCGTAAGAAGGTTCGGGACCATAAGGTGGTCATAAGTCAACTTACGACTACATGGTCGTAGAAGGACTTACGACCAGGAAGGTAGTTGCAGTAAGACTTACAACTACGTAATCGTAAAAAGACTTACGACCAAGGAGGTAGTCGCAATAAGACTTATGACTGTTTGGTCGTAAAAGGACTTACGACCAAGGGGGTAGTCACAGTAAGACTTACGACTACGTGGTCGTAGAAGGACTTATGACCAAGGCGGTAGTCGCAGTAAGATTTACGACTGCGTGGTCGTAGAAAGACTTACAGCCATACAAAATAGTCACAGTAAGACTTATGAGTATCCTGAGGGACTTCTCCCCTACTAATAAGGGGTATATTAAAGGAATATAATGATGTAATAATTTGAGAATTATTCTATCTTCGTCATCTAGCCCCCCAACTTCAAGTGAAAGTAACTTATTCGAGCAAGCGTTGTCGTAGATAAAGATGTGGTCGAAAGCAAAAACCCTTCTCGACTCTTATCGACCGAGAATTGGCTTGATATATTTCACTTGAGTTGTAAAGACAGATAGACATCAAACAGTGGGAATGCAATCGATTCCCTCAACCTGTCCGCTGAATTGGTTCCCAAAGCAAACGTTCGGTTCCCGAGAGAAGTAATCTATGCATTGGGTATAAACACTTACTGGGGGTAATCTTTGGTTTTGCACTTCCCCCATTTGCTCCAATTTGTTCGAGCTCTTCGCCTCTAATCGATCTCCATAATCTTCCTCAATCTCGCACAAAACCCTTCTAATCACCCGTAAGAATGACGAAGTTTTCATCGATCTGGGCTGAATCAGAGATGGATCATGCCAAGATAAAGGCATTAGAGACTACGAAGAAGATCCCACCGCGGCGATTTATCAGATGGATCGAAGCCGCTGGGCAACGCTGGCTAACCGGACAAATCAGAGAGATTCTGGTGTTCCAGGCATACTATGAGCGTGGCCTTCGTCTCCCTGTTCATTCCTTTTTGACAGCTGTTCTCGAGTATTTTGGGGTTGAACTGGTGAACATGGTACCCAATTCAATCACAATGCTCAGCGTCTTCGTATACCTATGTGGGGAGTATTTGGGTATACCAGTAGATCTCGAGCTCTTCCTATTCTTTTATGAGATGAGCCGACAGGCGGGGATTGCTGGGAATTATGGATTGAAGCTCCATGATGGCAAGACGAAGCTTTATATCCCCTTGTTTACTCAATCTTCATGGCTGGGATGGAAGAAGAGGTGGTTCTATTGAGAGACAACTAGTGAAGACAGCCTCTCCTTCATCAAGAAGGCCGCCGAGAAGAACAATCTTTGGAACTCAATCTCCAAAGACATCACAAGAATAGTCCCTGCATCTCAGCCATTAAGGAGCTGAGGGACAAAAGGCTTACGAGTTGTCATGTGGTGAAGGATTTCATCACATGCCGTATTAGTCCTTTGAAGCGTCGAGCACATCCTATGTGGATGTACTCAGGAGTCTCGGATTCGACTCGGGACTACGAGAATAGTAAGTGATACTAGTACTCGTATTTATAACTAGGTTACATTTTCTGAGTACTCTTTATTGACTACCATTTTATTTGTTCACAGAGCTAGGGCGTGTGGCTTCGATCACGATGTAAGGACCTTTCCACTTGGGAAAAAGCTTATTCCGATTAGACTAGGATTAGATTTTCCTCAATACCAAGTCATCTACAGCAAGACTGCGGGGCTGGACCTTACGATCGTAGTATTTACGAATGGCCTACTGATAGACTGCTGAATAGATTAAGGCTTGATTCCTCTTTTCTTTGAGCAGGTTGATGTCATGCACTCGAAGCTATTCTTGGTTAGAGTCAGTGAAGTTCTCGACTCTTATCAACCGGATCTTTAGTTCTAGAGGAAGCATGACTTCAACCCCAAAAACTAGGAAAAAAGAGTTTCACCTATCGTTCGACTCGAAGTTGTGCGAATCGCCCATAATACTAAAGGCAATTCTTGAACTGAAGCCCTTGAGCACTTTACTAGCTGGTTGAAGACTCGAGTTTTAATTCCTTGCATTATTTGGTCATTTGCACGCTTAACTGCCCCGTTACTCTAAGGGTAGGCGATTGAAGTGAAACATAATTTCATGCCTAATTTGTCACAAAATTCTTAGAATTTTACACTCGAAAATTGCTTACCATTGTCTGTAATTATCCGACTTGGGACTCCAACTCGGGTAATTACACTTTTCATCAAGAACCTTTTTGCGGCTTCCATTATTATCCCAGCTACTGGTTTCACTTCAATCCACTTCGTAAATGTATCAATAGCTACGAGAGGAACTCAAAGCCCCCCGACGCTCTTGAGAATGGCCCTAGGATGTCAAGACCCCAGGTTGCAAAAGGCCAAGATAAAGGAATTGTTTGAAGAGTCTGAGCTGGTTGGTGTATTTGCTGGCTATGAAACTAGCATTGTACACATTTCTTAACCAGCTCTCTAGCGTCGTTGAGGACTGTTGGCCAATAGAAACTTTGTTGAAAAGCCTTACCGACCAACGTTCTGTAGGAAGCATGTGCTCCATAGATACCCCCGTGTATGTCATGAAGGATTTTTAATCCTTCTTTCTACGATATACGTCGCATGAGAACTCCCTGAGTACCCTTTTCATATAGTACTCCATCGACCAAGGTATACATCCTCGCCTTGCGGGCAAGATGATCTATTATGGGATCATCATTGGGTATTGAACCCTTCTGAAGGTAGTCGTAGATGGGAGCCATCCACGTCTCTTTGTACTCTAGAGAGACTGTCTCATTAGGGGTTGTCTCTGGTGCTTTGACTAGAGACGACTTCTAGAGTTGTTCCAAGAAGACCCCCAGCAGTACTTGTTATCGGAAAGAAGCTATCTGAGTCAATTCGTTTACGAGAAAGTTATCCTTCCGAGGGATATACTATAACTCAAAACAAAAAAATACTTTTCAAGCTTTCGTACTTCTGACAAGTACTAAGACATAATTGTACTCGACCATTGATACTTTTTTCCAACCTGATTCACGACTAGTTGAGAGTCTCCTCTCACGAGTAGTCGTCGAATCCCGAGCGCTTTAGCGGCTCGTATGCTCGCCAACAAACCTTCATACTCAATGACATTGTTAGTTGTTAGAAAGACCAATTGGATGACATACTGTAAGGTATCTCCCACAGGGAATTTTAGGACCACCCTAGCCCCCGAGCCATTTAATGTAAGCGACCCATTGAAGTACATCATCCATAAGTCGTGGGAATCGTACTGTTGGGGATCCTAGACAGGTTCAGGGTTTGTCCATTCGGTGACAAAGTATGCAAAGATCTGATATTTAATGGCTATTCGGGATACAAAATGGAGGTTAAAATCCCCAAGTTCGACTAACCATTTTGCTATGCGCCCCGCTGTTTACTTATTCTGGAGGATCTCTCCTAAAGGAAACTCAGACATAACAATTATCTTACCTGCCTGAAAGTAATGCCTCAACTTCCTCGAAGCCATGAGGAGGGTACAGAAAAAATTTTGGACCTAAGGGTAGCACTCCTTAGGACCACGTAAAACTTCATTTATTAGTACACTGGTCTTTGAATGCACTCGTGCTCTACAACCAGTACAACACTTACTACCTATGGCGTGGCGGATAGATATACTAAGAGTGTCTCTCCTGTTTTTAGATAAAGTAGGATAGGATTACTCGTAAGGTATCTCTTGACATATTTGAAAGCGTCATTGTCCTCTTTCGACCACTTGAAACCCTCATATTTCCTCAAAAGCCTAAACAAGGGAAGGCCTTTTCTCCTAGTCGTACGATGAAATGACTTAAAACCACCATGCACCCAGTGAGTTTTTGGACCTCTTTCTTCGTGGTCAGAGGGCGCATCTGTTCGATGGCCTTGATCTTCTCAAGATTTGCTTCGATACCTCTTGCTGAACAAGGAATCCAAGTAGTTTTCCCGAGGAAACTCCGAACACACTTTTTCAGGATTGAGTTTTAAGCACTGCTTTCTCATATTGTCGAAGGTCTCCTGCAGGTCTGAAATATGATTAAACTGTTTGATACTTTTTACGACTACATCATCGACACAGGCTTCTAAGTTTTGGCCTATTTGATGTATGAAGGTTAATTGCATCAAACGCTGAAAAGTTGGACCAACATTTTTCTAACCAAATGGCATTTTGACATAGCAAAATACTCCAAATGGAGTGATAAATATGATTTTCTCTTCATCTTCTGAAGACAAACTGATCTAGTGATAACCAGAGTATGCGTCTAGAAAGCTTAACATTTCACAACTAGCAGTAGAATCTATAAGTTGATCAATACGAGGAAGCGAAAAGTCATTTTTAGGACAAGCTTTATTTAAATCAGTATAGTCTATACACATACGCCACTTACCGTTAGACTTTTTTACCATGACAGAATTAACCAACTACTCTGAGTGATCGACTTCTCTTATGAAGCCTACTTTTAGTAGCTTGTCTAGTTCCGACTTGATAGCTTCTCGTCGATCTGGTGCAAATCTCCATAATTTTTGCTTTACGGGCTTTTTATCAGGCCGTAGAGCTATCCTGTGCTCTATCACTTCCCTGGGGACCCCAGACATGTTGGATGATTGCCACATGAACACATCTATGTTTGCCCGGAGGAAAGCGATGAGGGCGTCTTCCTATGCAGGGTCAGAAGTAACCCTGATGCGAACTGTCTTTGAAGGTTCCTCTAGGTCCAGAGAGTCTTCTTTGACTTCTTCGTTTGGCATTGGCTCAGCTTTAGTCTTCGAGTGCTTACTCAAAGGCCGTACCTTGGTGACTTCTCGAGTTGGTAACTGTCCGACCATCTCAAGGGACTTGCGACCACATGTCAATGCCATCTTCTTATCACAACAGACTATGATGACTCCTTTGGGACCTAGCAACTTAAAATATTGATATGCATAATGAACAACTATCAAAAATCGTGCCAGAGTTGGCTATCCGAGTATGGCACTATATTCCGAGTCGAAGTCAACCACGTCAAAGGAGAGTTTTTCTATCCTTAAGTTGCCAGGAGAACCGAACGTAACAGGTAGAGAAACCTGGCCAATCGGCTTGGCTGAAGAACCTGTTACAATTCTATGAAATGAATATCGCACAGACTTTATTCTGGTACGTGGAATTTGCATCTCATCCAGATCACTAACAAATAAAATATTTAAAGAACTACCATCGTTAATCAACACACAATTCACTCGTCAGTTGTTGATGGTGAGCTCAACCACGATCGGGAACCAACCAGGTCAAGTCGAGGGGATCAAACAATCACCCTTCTCGAAAGAGATGGTGACTTATATCCATTTAAGAAAATTATTGACAAGGGAAGGATAAATAGAGTTTACCTCGCACTCGACGGCCTTATACTATCACTTGGACTCGTATGTGGACGAACCTCCATATATGTGCTCGATAGTATACTTTAGATCCTGGAATGGCATGTCCTCATCCTCGTCCGAGTGCATTCGACCGCTTGATTGCCCCAACTCCTCAATTGTTGGAAACGAGCCCTTGCCAAAATAGTAATCCTCGAGTCTCCAGAGGAAGACTTAGCAATTGTGAAGATCGTGCCCCTCTTTCTTATGAAGAGGGCACCATCTAGTTTTGTTTTTCTTCCTCGCAGATGCCTTGCCTTTGCCCCGGTTGGAGTATTGTTTGGAATTATGTGGCTCCTTATCGCCCATAGCCAAACCTCCTTCGACCCTGTGGTGCGAGGCTTGTGGCTCTTGACCTTGTCTCCGGGTTTCTTGGCCTTCTCCTTCCTCTTACTGCCATCATCTTGCTCCTTGGAACGGTGGCTAGCCTGGTCAATGGTCTTGGTCCATTCGACTACTTCAGTAGTTATCGCATACCGATCGGCCATCTTGAAGAGCTCGGTGATGGTGGTTGGAGGGTTCATGGCGATGTCCTTTGTCTGAATGCCCTAATGACATAAGTGTCAGAGATCTCTGGAATTAAGTTTCGAACCTGACTAAAACACTAGATGAGTTGTCGTAAGGTCTCATTGCTGCCTTGGCTCATTCAATGCATGTCGTCCTCCTTCCCAAGGCGATTGTATGTACCCTGGAAATTGGCCATCAGAAGGTCATAGAGGCGCTGCCACGAGTAGATCGACTCAAAAGGCTAGTTGAACAACCAGGATCGAGTAGACCCTTCGAGCACTGTTGGAAGGTAGTTGGCCATGACATACTCGCTTTCTCCTGCTGTATGAACCGTAGTCGTGTAAATCTGAAGGAAGTCGATGGAATTACGAGACCCATCGAATTTCTCCATGCTCACCGGTCAAAACCACGGTGGCCAACGCACTGCTCAGAGCTTAGGCACAAATGCTTGGCATCCGGCAATAATCTCTTGATGTCTCCTTTGTGGAAACGGATATTTAGCATTACCAGGCGAAAGCACTAGGCGATGCCTAACGGTATGGGTCATAAGTGCATCATCCACCCTGCTCCTCTCGTTCCCATCACATGCACGTATTTCTCCCTCACTTTTTGCACTGTTCGCTCTCTTTCTAAAAGCCACATCTTTCAGTCACTATTTCATTTTCAGCCAAAAACCGAGCATCTTCTTTCCAGCTTCTAAAATATGCTTTTCAGCTTTTCTACAGCATCTAACTTTCAAATAGAGTGTTTTTTCAAAACGAAGTTTACAAGTTGATGGTAGTACACACTGTAACTTCATTTATACTGGCTAAAACCACGCGAGTTTCTGTTACTCCGTACTCTCTCACGAACAGTCCAAAAGCCATAAGCCACAGCCAAAAGTCATAAACCGAAATAAAAAAGAACAGACCCATCATAAGCCATAGCTAAAAACCATCACCAAAAGCCAATCCCAATGCCCCCTTAAGCTTTTGTTTTTTTATTGGAGTATGGCCCCGCTCGTTTGGGTTTAGACTTCTGGCTTTTTCACTATTCCTAAATTTTGTTTTTTTAATTTTTTGGATTTTTTAAGCTTTTTTACCGGTTCTTTTTTCTCATATTCATTTGCTTTATACGTTCTAGGTTAACCTGTTTTTTTATTTTTAAATCAGTCCAATCGAGCACCATCTATGTTGGCACATTGTACGCTTGGTCTTCATCTATGACCTAACTACAGCGCTACACGTCATCCGGCCACTCTCCCATAAGAAAAGAAAACATCGTGACAAATTCGTGCAGTCTCATCAAAAACACGATTAACTAAGCATTTAAGCCGGATTGGTTCAGCATAGCTTTTGTGATGGCCACTTGATTGCCGGGTCAAACCAGGCCAGCTGGTTATTCGTCGGGCGCAGGTCCTAGCTTGGTTTGTCAACGAGCCATCGATAAAAATAGAATTTGGTTAGATTATCCAACCTCGCAATGTTCATGAACCTTGAAACAGACCTGATGCGTCTCTAATTCTTGCAAGTGTATGCACAGAAGTTCTAGTCCATTTTTCGGGTTTGCTCGACAGAATGTGATCGTGGAAAGTCATTTTTGGACTTTTGATTTCAGCTTCTGGCTTATTTTTTACTATTTATAAATTTCATCTTTTTTGATTTTTTGGCTTTTTTGAACTTTTTTGCCGGTTATTTTTTCCCGTATTTGTTTGCATTATACGTGATGGGCTAATATGTTTTTTCTATTTTTAAAATTTAATTATGCTAAATAAGTCTCAGTCAGATGTTTTTTTTCAAATTCTGATCTTTTCAGCCACAAGCCACTAAAAAAAGCCATATTGATCACAGCCTAAGCTTAATTACCAATTCAGCTAGCAACCAGCTGCAAGAAAGTTCCACCTGTCAGATTGCTTGGCCGAAAAACCGAGGCACAGGACAGCTGATTATGCTCTACTCATTTTAGCTTGAGTTTCTAGTTTTTGGTTTATTTTTCATTATTTCTAAATTTCATCTTTTTCTAGCTTTTTGATTTTTTTTAGTTTGCCTGTTCTTTTTTTCATTATTCCTAAATTTCATTTTTTTTCTGGCTTTTTAACTTTTTTTAGTTTTTTGCCTGTTCTTTTTTCCTATATTCACTTATTGTCCATGATGAGCTAACATGTTTTTTCTGTTTTTAATTTTTTAAATTTAGTTAAGCCAAATAAGTTACTATTAGTTACAGTGTAATTTTAGCCAACTACAATACAGTTCCAGCCATAAACCAGTTTATTTTGGTCCAACCGAATGATACCTATGTTCTTGCATGATTCCTACTAGCGACTGTGCCTATGTTCTTGTATAATTCTTAGTAGTGATTTGGGAAATGAGATGGGATTGGGTTCCTCCTAGCTTGACAAGTTGACAGGGATCAGCCAGCCCTTCCTTTTCCATGCCCGTGTCCCAGCTCCCAACCCGACAACTGTTGCCATCGTACTTTTGCAACCACACTTCCAAGGAGAAAGCTACAACTATCCTTTTTTTTCAAGGGAAAAGACAGATTTTGTCATCGATTAAACAGGGGTAGCATGACAATCTTCGAGCTACAATTACCGTCTACACATGGAGATCTTCCGTTTGCTACAAACCAACCAGGCAACCTAACGTGATGCACCCCTGGGATGGAACGATCGACATATGCATGTCTACACGCTTTGCTTTGCTAAAAATACAGAGTTTTTGGCATATATAATGTGTTTTGCACCTGTATTTACAAAAAAAACCATATGAGCGCGAGAATAACAAAAATAACACTTCTGTCGCATGGTTTTTTTGGCATATATAGCGTATTTTGCAGCTGTATTTGCAAAAATAGTCGTATGAGCGTGAGAATGACAAAAATATCACTTTTACTGACCGAGTGACAGTGCCCTGCAGCTGACACTTAGACTACTAGAGCCCGGCCACCATGAGGCCACGCACCTGCCACCTAGCCACCATGCGGCAGGTGGCCTACCACCCTCCATCATATGGCAGATAATTAAGCCAGCTAATTACCTGGCTTAATTACCTGCCTAAATTAGTATTTATATATCATATTTCTTCAAATCTCTAAATATAGTAAATAAGCTTAAATAATTACAAAATTTTATGTGCAATCTTCCAACATAACGAAATTCATTGTGTAATTTTTCAATAATTTTATCCACTCTGAATATTGCTCAAAAATTCATACGATTATGATATTTATAGGAGTTATTATACATAACAAACGAGTTTCAAAAATTATAAAATTTTATGTGCAGCATTTTGATATGGTAGAACTAATTTTTTTAATTTTTTAGGAATTTTATGTGCTCTGAATTTACCACATTAATTCATATTAATTTAATCATAAAATGAGTATCGCATATCACTAATTATAATTAAATTGACATGAATTAATATAGCAAATTTGGAGTACATAAATTCCCAAAAATTATATAATTAGGTTGACTATGTTGGGAGGCTGCACATAAATTTTCGTAATTTTTAGGGCTCGTTTACTGTATGTAACAACTCATATAAATATCATAATCGTACGAATTTTTAAGCAATATTTAGAGCATATAAGATTGTCAAAAATTACACAATAAAGTACGTTGTGTCAGAAGGTTTCACATAAAATTTTATAATTTTTTTTAACTTATTTGTTATATTTGAAAATTCAAAAAATATTATATATAAAATACTAATTTAGGCAGGTAATTAGCCGGCTTAATTACCTAACGTACAGTGGAGGGGCAGCAGGTTACCTGCCGCATGGTGCTTGGGTGGCAGGTGTGTGACCACACGGTGGCAGTGGCGCGCCGCCGCATGCGGTGGCGGGCTCTAGTAGTTTACGTGTGAATCGTAGGGCGTCGCTGCTCGTGACCGGATGTCGGCATCTGTTTTTGTTATTCTTATGTATATATAGCTACTTTTATAAATATAGATTCAACACGCGCTATAGGTACTAAAAATTGAAAAATATGGAGATCATGTACGTAGTAGCGTCGCCGTTCTCTTGCCGGGTTCCATTGGCTTTTGGGCAAGCACATGATGCTCACTACCCCTTCGTTGCACCCCAGCCGTCCGTCTCGCACTCCGTATTCCATAAGAAAGATAGGATAAGAAACACAGGATAAGAAAGATGGACATATGTGATTCGACAACAGGGCAGGGGTAGATCTCCGTGATATGGCCGTACGATTCATCCAAAAAGAAAGGGTGAAAACCTGTTAGCAAGTTCTCCGCACTCAGGATGTGTTTGGAAACGTCGGAAATTTTTTTTCTGATTTATTGCGAGAATTGAACTTGTTTCATGTAAAATCCTTATGTTTTAAGCGAGACCTTACTTTGAGGAATATACGAAGGAATATGGTGTTTGATTTATCAAATAACCTCAATGCCCCGTTTGGAATATGAGATTTTTTCATGATTCCTTTAGGAATTGAACCGTTTTCTATAAAACAATCTTGGAAAAATTACTCGTTCTAAACAAGCTCTAAATTAAATTATCAAAGTGGCTCCAGCCTCAGCCTGTTAGTTTGGACGAAATTAACAAAGCAATTTCTCTACCACTAAAACATGAGGATCTACAACTATCAACCCTAATTCTATCACTAATCTATGTTCATTATTGCTAACCTAGCATATTTTCATCAAAATGATTAAGATATTACACGAGTAACGAAAACTAACTGTAAAATAAGTGAATACGTGCACGAAGACCGGGAGGAGTCTCCTCATCTCTTCTCTTTTCTTCTCTTCTTCTCTCCTCCCATCTCTTCTCTTTTTCTCGAATTAAAATGAGATTTCGGCTGAATTTTGGCCCTTTACATCAGCCCTTAGTCGTGAAACCATCACCAGACTAGTGTGTGCACGGCTTCAATCGCGTGTCGATGATGCAATTGATTGTACCTGTCGTGCATCAAAAGTGTGACTGTGCGACGTGGCACAAAGTTGTCCTTTCATTGTGTACCACCTGCTAGTTCGGCCACGTGTCAACAGACGCCACTTAGTCACTCTCCTGTACCGCGATTAGTGTCACACGTCATCGGGTCATTGGGCCACTATGCGACACACTGTACTCTAGCCATATTTTTTTAAAAAAAACTAGCCTTTTAATCGTTTTACATAAACAAACATGTTTTTCTTTTAAAAATAACCCGATCATCCGGGCCATCCAATGCAAGCAGATGGCCCAACAATTGTGGGTTCTTTTATAAACAAGAAAACAAGTTTATTGTGTGTAAAATGATTGAAAAGCTTTTTTTAAAAAATCTGACTGGAGCACAGTGTGGAAGAGATTGATTTGTTGGAACAATCAACTGTTGCCACGCGTATATAGGGATTGCAATCGGGCGCGACGGATACGGGTAGTGCTCGCACATACCTGTACCTGCGACCTCGATTTACGCCCACGGCATACCCGCGAAGGACAACGGGTGAAGAACCTCGCTCATACCCGTTGCCCGTGGGTATGCCTGTTTACCTGCGAACTGAGAGTCATCATCTAAGAGTTGAACTAATGATAGGTACATATAAGCAACAACTGCTGCTAGGAAATATAATAACTATCAAAAAAGTTTATAACAATTAATAGCAATTAGAGATATGCAAAAGTTTATAACAATCAATAGCAATTAGAGATATTACTATGGCCACGCCACCTGTCAATTTATATCGTGGGTAAACGGGTGGAGCGGTTACAGGCGGAGCTTACCCATGCTCGTGCCCGTTTACCCGATGGGTAGAGTGTTCTCCCTATTTTCATACCCTGGGTAAAGAAAATATCCCATACCCGGCTTCATTAGGGTATTTACCCATGGCTATACGGGTAAACTGGCACAATTACCACCCCTACGTGTATAGCTACGATTCTACAGGCGACTAGGGGCTCATGGTTGCTCCTACTTAGGGGTGCAAATGGAGCGGATACGGACAGATATTGATTATCCCATATCCTTTTCCATATTTTTTTCAGAGCCAGAGTCGGATACGGATAGTACCGGATACGAATACGAATGTGGATATTCTCGGTCATGAATACAGAGCGAATACATGCCGCTCCGAAGACTTATAGTTTCGGTCACGAATATTTAATCGGATAATGCGCAAAAGCAAATTTCACATGGTAACAGGGACAAGTTAAGTAACTAGTAAATTCTAGCTAGCAAAGTAGCAAGTAAATGATAGAGGATAGTTAAAAAAAAGTAGTAGCTAACTAGCTACATGTCACATGGTTCAAAAGTACAAATTGTCTATAGCCAAGTACTCAAGTACGTTACTAGTTCATTTAACTTCATTATATTTAGCAAATAATTCCACAAGGCCTTCGTATCTGGTATCCGGTATCCGGAGAGGCTAGGTATCCGACTCCGTTTCCGTATCCGGTAACTATCCGAAAAAATACCCGGATAGTTCCATATCTGTCTGATAATGCTTTTTCCGACTCCGTTTCCGTATCCGACTCCGTTTTCGTATTCGATAAAACCTTTGGATATCCAAAAATTTACTTCAAATTATATCCAAATTAAAACAGATAGACAGCTAAAAAATATCCGCTCCATTTGCATCCCAACTCCTACTAAATTAGGCCATGCAGCGATGCAAAACGATTAGGTTTTGTCAACAGAATCCTAATACTCTGTGGCTTCATCCCAAACTACCTCTCCCCGTCAGATTAGGTATTGCCAACAGAATCCTAATATTTTGGCCCCTCTGTTTTCTTAGGAGTGACGGCTAATAATCCATTAACGCATAGAAAGCGCCAACTAGTATTTCTTTTTCCATAAAGATACAGCTTAACAGTGGGATTCTCTGTGGAGGCTATCCCCATCCGGGACTATTTTTTTATGGTGGTTTCCAAGATTGCGGCTCGTCCTTTGCTTGCTAGTTGCTAGTAATACCAGCTTTCACTACTATTCCTTCGTGGACATTTCAAGCGAGTGCAATCTAGGATTAACGTATATTTATAAAATCGAATAAATTGCTCGCAGCAGCAGCCGGGTATAAATAAATTTTGGAAGTAACATAAATTCTACTATAAAAAGGACAAGGATGAGAGACAATCACCAAAGCCAACACTCTAACCTCTGTATATAATGATCGAGTTCTTTTCTATTTATAGCATATGATTTTTTTTCTAAATAAACAAATGTGACAGTTTCTTTGTCATAGTTTCGAAGTGATTTATTAGGATAGCTTTTTAAAAGCGGTTTATTGGTATTTGATTTATTTATATAAACATTCACTCTATGATAAAAAATTATAAATAATAGTCATAAATTATAAGCTGCTGTCGAAAAAACACACCTAATATTAAGCCCCAAAAACCATAATTAGCAGCTGTAAGTCATGAGCTGCTGGGAAAAAACGCATCTAATATTAGGCCCCAAAAGAGATAAGACTGTTGCGAGTCACAAAGCATCCGCAGAAGAGGCCGCGGGCACGTGCTGACCAGTTGCCTTGAGAAGGCCGCACCTCCCCGTCTACCCGTCGTGACGCATCTCGATGGCCACCCACGACGGCGCCGGAGACGCCGGGCACGGCGCCGCCCCCGCCCCTGCCGCCGCGGCCAGAGCCGATGACGAGACGCGCGCACTCCTCCCCGCCTCCGCGCCCCGTGACTATGACGTCGACGAGGAGGACCTCGAGGAGCGCGCGTACGAGGCGGCTGAGAAGGTCATCGTGTCCATCTCCGACGACCCCGACGCCGACGTCGACTTGGAGGCTGTTCTCTCCTCCGCGGCGGTCCCGCCCTTCTCGTGGCGGAAGCTCTGGCTGTTCACGGGGCCCGGGTTCCTGATGAGCATCGCGTTCCTGGACCCGGGCAACCTCGAGGGCGACCTCCAGGCCGGTGCCGCCGCCGGGGACACGCTGCTGTGGCTGCTCATGTGGGCCACGGCTATGGGCCTCCTGGTGCAGCTCCTCGCCGCTCGCCTCGGGGTCGCCACGGGCCGGCACCTCGCCGAGCTCTGCCGCGACGAGTACCCCGACTGGGCGCGCCGCGCGCTCTGGCTCATGGCTGAGCTCGCCATGGTCGGCGCCGACATCCAGGAGGTCATAGGCAGCGCCATCGCCATCAAGATCCTCAGCAGGGGCTACCTGCCGCTCTGGGCCGGCGTCGTCATCACCGCCTTGGATTGGTGAGTCCGGAATTTTGGTTTGGTTAATGTCTTGTTCGGTTCCAGTTCTCGAAATTTTGGAGCTTTCGCGTGGCTGGCATCAATTGGTGTGATTGTGATTGCAGGGGTGCTGAATAACTAGTAAGATTAGAATTTTTTTAATCAGCCTGGAGATGTCTCCACCATTTGAAATTTATCCAAAAGAAAAGAAAAGATCAAAGATTACAGCTTTTAGGATAGCTGTTTCTAGTTGTTACTGACTATTTTAACTGGGATATTGGACCATTAGGAGGATCTGGGTGAGGTTTTGGTGTTGGTGTAGGTGTTAGATCTCAGTTAGTTATTGTTTTTGTTGACATGGTTTCACAGTTGTTTTGAGAACTCGACATGTTTAGGTCTCAATCTGGAGGAATGTTTGATTTTTGAGTTGACGTTGTACTAGCACTAGCAGTGAATCAGTGACAACTGATGCTGTACACTTGATGCACTTTGATTCTAAAAATACGATTCACTTTTAATTCATGGTGCCGTATGGGATAGAAAGGTTGCACATAGTTTACCTGCTTTGACATAAGAGTTCACAAAAAGGTATGAGTACAAGTTTCAGGTTTGAAATTAGATTCATTTTGTACAAACCTACTAGAGAAATTGGAGTTTTCTGAACCGGTAAGGTGAAAAGATCAGACAAATTTGTCATGTCATTTAATTCTGGCCTCCGGTGTTTGGTTATCACGTTTTTTTATACATAAAGAAAAAAAAATCAAAGCATAGTTCACGGACACCCCAGTTTCTCTCTAGAAACTTACAACAACAGTGGTGGTTAGTGACAATGCGAAATTCCAGTTTTCAGCTTTCAATCATGGATAAATATTGAACTTATACTACCAAATATTCAGATTTTCATAATTTCTGAGTTGACTACTGATTACTTAATGATGTGATGTTTTCTGTCAACTTTACTTCAGTTTTTCGTGTTAGATTCTGTTCTCCAAATCATTGTTCTACTTTTCTCCTGAAAAATTTTGGCAGGAGAGGCCTGTATGATTTTTTTGGTTTGTCCTCAGGGCGTGTAATATGAAGTTTTGTGCTGGCCTTCTGCACAATGAATCACACGATTTAGATGTTAGTTGTTAATGATAGAATAGAATTGTTATTCGTTTTCTTATATGCTTTGGTTTCCTTATCTGTATATGCCATATTCCTCTGTATATCCTCTTGTACTTCATATATATATCGCCCTTTGGACCTCATGAATATAGATACAATATTCATAACATGGTATCAAAGCTAGGGCTTTGACCTTGTTCTTCCGCTGCCTCCGACGCCGCCTTGTGCCGCCGCCATCGCTGCCGCCGCCTGGCCGTCGCCGCCGCCGCCACCAACGCCCGCCGCCGCCGCTTACGCCACTTCGCCACCCGCCACCGCTCGAGCCATCATGCCGCCGCCATCGCCGCCGGAGTTGCCGCTCGCCGCCCGCCACTACCGCTCGAAGCATCTGCCGTTGTCTCCACCGAGATCCGGTGCTACCTTACTCAATCTGGCGTCGCTCGCCAGATCCGGCCGATCCATTATCGTCATCGCCGCCGCACGGGCGGCCATCGTCGTCTCCATCCGATCGCCCGAGCTGCCGCCGTCGTCTCCACTGAGATCTGGCGCTACCTCACTCGATCTGGCGCTGCTCGCTATATTAGGCCGATCCATCGTCGTCGTCGCCGCCGCCGCCGCCGCCGCTGCTCTACTCGTCCGGCCAGACACGCTTTCGATCGCTATCGGCCGCTTTGCCGATGGCCTCGAAGCCGCTTTGCCGCTCGTCGCCTCCGCGACGCCGAGCGAAGTCAATTGAGTCGATCGTCGCTTTCACCGAGCGCCGAGCGACGTTTAGTATTGTATTAGCAAAAAAAAGAAAAAAAGAAAAAACATAATGTTGATCTAACCGCTACGCCGTCAAGCGCCGTCTGTTAGACTTCGTTGTCTTGGTCGCCGTGCGGTCTAGTGCCGCCTACCGGGAACAAAGCTCCATGGAATGAACTAAATGTTATGGTCTTTTCTCATGGAGATCACGCTTGATGGTTTCTTCCTTTAGAGACATGTCATCGGTGCACGCCCTTCACCGCCACCATCGGTTCAGCCTCCTAGGCAATCTACTTTTGCACCTCCTGCAGCAGATGAGGCTACCAAGAAGGAGGCAAAGGATGCTGCTGATAAGGCTTTTCAGTATGTCATTGACGCTTCCAAGCATTAATGTGCTGACGAGGCTCATGTTCGTGCCATCCTGGTGGTTAACGTCGACGACTCCATCCAGCCAGACATTGTTGGTCTGTGGTCTACTCGACAGATCTGGGAGTACTTGCATGAGCAATACCAGCAGAACAATGATGCTCAGTTCTTTTCCGTTCAGCGTGAGTTGGAGACGCTTCACTAGGGAGATTCTTCTGTTGATGACTTCTTTCGGACCTTGGTAAGTCTCTGGCGCCAGCTAGATGAGCTGGCCTCTCTACTTTCAGGAGTGTCACAAAGTGCAGAAGGCGGATCATGATCGCTTTCGCCTTTATACTTTGTCTGCCGCCTTTGCCCAGAGTTTGAACCTGTCAGAGCTCAACTGCTGAGCCGCTCTCCATGGCTGACCATCACAGAGGCCCTTTCGACGCTTCGGGCTGAAGAGATTTGTATCGGGTTAGCAGCACAGTCTGTTCCGACTGTGCTTGTTGCCCCTTCTTTGACTACGACAATGATATCTACTTCGACTATAGCCTCTCCCTAGGTGACTGTCTTCACTCCTATTTTCGCACCAACTGGAGTTCAGTGCAACTATTGCAAGAACTTCGGGCATGACTACCAGAGTTGTGCGGTGCGGAAAAAGCGGAACAAGGCACGTGGGGGTGGGCGACCAAAAGGGGGCAGGGAGGCCTTTCTTTCACAGGGGGACAGACCAGCTCATCAGTTTCTGCTCGGAAAGGTGACTTTGTTCAGCAGCTTTGCTAGGCTCTACTTCAGCAACTCTCTCACAGCTCAGCAGGTCCTGCCAGTTTAGCTCGACGTCTCCTCCAGGTACCTCTTGGGTTCTAGATTCTTGTGCCTCTTTTCACATGACACTGGACTCCACATCTCCCACTTCAGTAGAATTTCCTGATTTTTCTATCTCTGTTTAGATAACTAACGGTATTTCCTTGTCTGTTAGCTGCTAGGGCATTCTTTTGTCCACTGACTTTTCTCATGTTTTTTAGCTTACCACGTGGCTTCTTTCGGTGGAACAACTCACTGATCATGGTTGTGGGGTTGTTTTTGACTCTCACATCTGTTTCGTCTAGGATCGACAGACAGGGACGGTACTTGGGACTGGCCGGCACCGTAGGGATCGTCAGGGTCTCTACATTCTTGACCGCCTCCACCTTCCATTCACTTCAGTTGTTCCTGCTACGTTTGCCTCTACCGCCACTGCTGCCACCACCTCTAGAGCTTCTGTGCAGTGATATCATCGTTTAGGACATCTGTGTGGGTCCCGTCTTTCTTCATTAGTTCGTCAGGGTGTTCTTGGAGTCCATGTAGCTACAACTTCCTTATTATTGTAGTGAGTTCATGTCTTCTCGTCCTTTTGACGTAATTCATTCAGATGTATGGGGACCTGCGCCTATTATCTCAAAAGGCGGGCATAAATTCTATGTAATTTTCATTGATGATTATTCTCGTTTCACTTGGCTTTTCCCTATGTCTAATCGTGGTCAGTTTCTTGTGATCTTTCATAGCTTTGCTATGATGGTTCATACTCAGTTTGAGTCTTTTATCCATACTTTTCGCTGTGATTCTGCTGGAGAGTATTGTTCTAGTGCTTTCAGATAATTATTTTTCTGAGCAAGGCACCTTTACCGGTCTTCTTGTCTTGGCGCTCATGGTCAGAATGGGGTTGCTGAACGCAAGTATCGTTATCTGCTTGAGACTACTCGCACTCTTCTTCTTTCTTCTCACGTTCCACCACAGTTCTGGGATAAGGCTATTTCTACGACTGCATATCTCATCAATATGTAGCCTTCCACTGCTCTTAAGGATGTTAGTCCTATAGAGTATCTCTACTCTAGAGCCCCCCAGTACAGCCACCTTCGTGTTTTTGGCTGCACCTGTATTGTCCCGCTGCAGCCTCGTGAGCGCACCAAACTGTCAGCCCAGTCAGTTGAGTTTGTTACTTGGGTATAGTTCTGAGCATAAGGGTTATCGTTGCTATGATCCTTCTACTCGACGGATTAGGATCTCATGAGACGTTGTCTTTGATGAATCTCGACCTTTCTTCTATCGAGATTCAGCTCCTCGTCCTGCTTCCACTATCGAGACAATCTCCTGGTTGTCTCTCTCTCTGACTCTTCACCCATTTCTCCTCTTTCACAACCTTCCTCTAGCTGTCTCCAGTGGTTCTTTCTGTACCTTCACCTCCTGTGTTGTCTTCTGCAGCACCGCCTTTTGCTCCTGCATGAGGAGGTTTACATGCAACCACCACCTAGGTATTCTGTTCTAGATGGCTATGTTTGTCGTCTTCGTCGTGCTCTTTATGACCTCAAACAGGCCCCTCGTGCCTGGTTTGCACGTCTCACCTCAGTGATTACCGCTGCCAGTTTCATTGTCAGTGCCCACGATCCTGCTCTTTTTGTCCATGTCTCATCTCGAGGTAAGGATGATATACTCATTACTGGTGATGATTCCTCATTCATCACATACGTGAAAAAGCATCTCAGTGAGCAGTTTCTGATGACTAATCTTGGTTTGCTTACGTACTTTCTTGGGATTGAGGTTTCTTCTACGCCTGAGGGTTACTACCTCTCCCAGCAGAAGTATGTCCAGGATTTTCTTGATCGATCTGGTCTGACTGACACTCGCACTACTGAGACTCCTATGGAGCTCTCCCTTCAGCTTCATGCTATTGATGGTGATCTTCTTGAGAATCCTACCCGTTATCGCCATCTTGTCGGGAGTCTGGTATATCTTGTGAGCACTCGTTCTGATATTGCTTATGCTGTTCATATCTTGAGTTAGTTCATGGCTAGTCCTACTTATCTTTACTACAGTCGCCTCTTTCATGTTCTTTGCTATTTGCGTGGGACAATCTCTCGTCGCTTGTTTTTCCCTAGCTCCACCTCACTACAGTTTCAGGCGTACTCTGATGCGACTTGGGCTAGTGGTCCTTCTGATCGTCGTTCTCTTTCTGCTTACTATGTTTTTCTTGGCTCCTCCTTGATTGCCTGAAAGACAAAGAAGTAGACTGTAGTTTCCCGTTCGAGTGCAGAGGCTGAGTTGAGAGCTATGGAAGCAATGATAACAGAGATTACTTAGTTGAGGTGGCTACTTGCAGATTTTGATGTACCTGTGAGGGAACCTACGACACTTATGTCTGACAGTATATGTACTATCAGTATTGCTCGTGATCCAGTGAAATATGAGCTCACCAAGCATATTGGAGTGGATACTTCATACACTCCCTCACAGGCGTAGGAGGGAGTACTTGCTCTACAGTTTGTGCCATCAGAGTTACACCTTGCTAACTTCTTCACGAAGCCCCAAACTAGAGAACAACATTTGTATTTTCTCTCCAAACTCAGTATGTGTGATCCAGCATGAGTTTGAGGGGGTGTTAAGAATTGAATATGATTGTTATTCGTTTCCTTATATGTCTTGGTTTCCTTATCTGTATATAACATATTCTCTGTATATCTCCTTGTACTCCCTATATATATTGCTCTTTGGACCTCATGAATATACATATATTATTCATAACATTAGCTACCTGGTGTCCAAATGCATGTTCCTTAGTCACTGCTTAATTCTTATGCAATTCTGATAAAAATTGGAGATGCTGTAATGTTAGGATTTTTAAAAAATCTTGTTCCAGAGTTTTCTCGATGATCCTTGCTTTGCTTGTAATATGGCATGCACTTTTGTCCAGATGGTCACAAACACAATTAAAAACTATGTTTAGAATATTAATAAAACTGATGTTGTCTGTGTGAATTTCTGCCTTGTGCGTTGCACCTCAAAGGTGCTAACATCACTATACTTAAGTACTCTACATGTTTAATGAAGTGCCTTTGGTATGTTCATTAATAGTCAAAGGCATGAAAGCTATGTAACTATCACTGTTTGGATCATCACCTTACCCAGATGTTACTTTTTGTCAGCTTCATTTTTCTTTCTCTTGAAAACTATGGGGTGAGGAAGCTAGAAGCCGTATTTGCATTTCTAATTGCAACGATGGCCATCTCCTTTGCATGGATGTTCACTGCTACCAAGCCCAGTGGGAAGGACCTGTTAATCGGTAAGGATCTCACTGATCAGCTTTTGATGCTGCAAGTTGTCTTACTCTTATCCATTGATCATACATAATTTTGTCAATAGGTATTTTGGTTCCAAAATTGAGCTCTAGGACAATAAGACAAGCAGTTGGGATTGTTGGCTGTGTTATCATGCCCCACAATGTATTCCTCCATTCAGCGCTTGTGCAGTCGAGAAAAATAGACCCAAACAAGGAATACCAAGTACGTGAGGCGTTGAGATACTATTCAATAGAGTCAACCATCGCATTGGTTGTATCCTTCATGATAAATCTCTTTGTCACAACTGTTTTCGCGAAAGGGTTCTATGGTACTAAAGAAGCCGGCAATATTGGCCTCGAAAACGCTGGGCAGTATCTACAAGATAAGTTTGGTGGAGGATTTTTCCCTATCCTCTACATTTGGGGAATTGGGCTATTAGCGGCCGGACAGAGTAGTACTGTAACAGGAACTTATGCTGGACAGTTTATAATGGGTGGATTTCTGAATTTGCGATTGAAAAAATGGACCAGGGCACTGATTACCCGAAGCTTTGCAATTGTGCCAACTATAATTGTTGCTCTGTTCTTCAATACATCTGATTCTGCACTGGATGTTCTAAATGAGTGGCTCAATGTGCTTCAATCAATTCAGATCCC
This sequence comes from Dendrocalamus sinicus, assembly GCA_036346575.1. Classification (NCBI taxonomy): domain Eukaryota; kingdom Viridiplantae; phylum Streptophyta; class Magnoliopsida; order Poales; family Poaceae; genus Dendrocalamus; species Dendrocalamus sinicus. The sequence continues at coordinate 148,874 of JAYEVI010000353.1, read as the reverse complement.
TTTTGCATTGATTCCACTGATAACCTTGGTATCCAGGGAGCAAGTCATGGGAGTATTTAAAATAGGTCCTAACACACAAGTAAGTCATTGTTCACCCCAGATTTAATTCCTGTCCTGTTTTTGCAGTATTCTGCACCCTTTGTTTTATGGCATGGTCAAATCTTCAATTGATAGTATCATCTACTAATCAAATATTGTCCAGAACTGTAAATTCATGGATATTGATGCTAATGAGGGATATGTTTCAAGATTATTTGTGTGCAGGTCACGTATGCTAGATGCTGTTAAGAAAAAAATGCTAGCATGTAAAATAAATGCAATAATTACAGTTGGTGTTCCATTCAGAAAAAAATCATAGTTGTTTTCTCGCTGGTTCATGATTGCAGACTTTGCTGCGGCAAAGCTGCTGTCACCGCATGCTATAACAAAGAAATCTCCACACCACTACAATACTACATTCAGAGTCAGTAATACTGTAGGGCAGATTTCTTTACCCTGTGATTAAACAAAATATACACTGAATCAGCATCTCCACGAGCTTGTAATCTGATCAATTGAGCAGTATTGTTCTAGCGACTTTGTTGCTTTGATTTGGCGTTATTGATGTTTAAGGCTGACGGGCATTCCTGGCATTTTTATGCAGGCTGTAACCTGGACAGTAGCCACACTACTGATCATGATCAACGGCTATCTCTTGTTTGATTTCTTCTCTTCTGAAATACGAGGTCCATTGTCTGGATCAATTCTCTGCATGGCAGTACTTGTTTATGCTTCATTTGTACTGTATCTCATCCTGCGGGGTACCGAGCTGTCCGACCGGATCATCTCAGCGATACGCAAGAGTTTGACATGACAAAGATAACCAATTTTGCTCTTTTACACAATCATAACGTCTCAAAACGTGTAGAGAATACCCGGCACACTTTGGAGGGGACTGGAGACCTCACTGTACAGTGTCACAAAGGTCTAGTTGTTGAGAAGAATTGCAACTGCTGTTGCCTTCATTTCAATTTTTCTTTGTAACACCCTGACTGCGTCGGGAAGCAAAACATACAAATGAATTGCTGATGTTGTTGAACAGCTTTGCATTCTTCTCTTTTCTAACTCTGTTGTCAATGAACTAAGCATAGAGCAAGAAAAACACAGTGGAAGAAATCGACGTATTTTTCATTTGTACATGACAACATTTCTATCTGTGCACTGTGATGCACATGATATATCTGAATGTGATCACCCAAACCTGACATGATGTATGCCTCCATGTTCTACTGTGGTCCTGACGTTTTGATGGTGGGAATTCGTTGTCGAATCTGTCATGTGGAAATTGGAATAGGCAAAAACATTAGGCCAAATCAGCATGTATCATCGCTTTCGCCCCACCGCCGCCGCCGGCTCGGCTTGAACGGAGCCACGCCACCGCTTCAACGAGGAGAGCCCTGAACGTCGGAGCTGGTGAGCACAAGGGCCCTGCCTCCTTTAGCAGGCAGCGGCCGGCGGGGGTACCGCGATGCGGCGACGCTCAGCGTGACGGTGTCCAGAGCACCTGCCCAGAGCGCGGCCAGCGTACTGTTGCCGCCGAGGTCGGGCGGCGAAACGGTTGTGCTCGACGAGGGCGTAGTAGCAGGTCAGGTACAGGACGCGGCGGCGGAGCAAGAAGACGCTCGCGGCGGTCCAGGGAGGAGACGGCGTCGAGGAGGCCGACGACGCGCTTGATTTTCCCTTCGCACCCTTGCAATACTCGATATTTTCCGTTCAAGCCCTCGTTGGTTTGGATCGCAAATAAAATCCACGATCCTAGGCCGTCCGATCGGCGTTGTTGCGTCTCCGATCGAGGGGGGAATCAATGTGCTAGGCGGCGCTTTTCCATTAAGAGACATTACATTACTCATAGGACTGTTTTTTTTTCATCTTCAGTCACTTTAGGTAATTGAAGAGTGTAATTTCAAGTGACTGAGAGCGTAATTTCAAGTAACTAAGACATAAAAAATCAGTCGATTGTGTAATAGCAAAACCATACTCATATTACCCGCTTACAACCTCTCAGGTTTGGATCGCGAATAAAATCTGCGCTCGTGGCCGTTCGATCAGTATTGTGCGGATCCGATTGAGGCTGGATTGATGAGCAGTGGCGGTGGCGCTTTTTCACAAGGGCCCCTAGGAAATCGTGGACGATCACACTACTCCTTGTCGCTGACTTTGGTCGGAGGGACGCGGAGCGGCGGTGACCGCGCCAGCGGAGGTGCTATCAGGCCGTTCGATCGGCGTTGTCCAGATCCCGCTTCCTCCACCTTTAGGAGGTCGCTCATCTGTCCACCACGCCGGCGGCGGAGCAGGAGCGGTGCCCGCTGGCGATGTTCGGCCCCGTGCCTCGGTCGTGGCGCTCTTCCTGCAGGCGGTCGAGGGTCGACCTGTTCTGCTCCGCTCCCATCGACGAATTGCCGACGCTCTCGTCTCGTGGGAGCCAATCGTCAGCACGGACACCCATTTTCATCATATAGACACCCATTTTTATCCTCAAAGGCCATGCTATCAGGCCGTTCGATCAGCGTTGTGCGTGTCAGATTGAGGGGGAAATTTAGCGTGTTAGGGAGGCGTTTTTCCACACAAAGATCTTACATTACTCATATTACCCACTTACAACCTCTGAGGTTTGGATTGTGAATAAAATCCACGATTGCGGCCGTTCGATCAATGTTGTGCGTCTCAGATTGAGGGGGAACCTATCGGATTCGGATCGCGGATAAAATCTGCTATTTTGGACCGTTCGATCAACATTGTGCGGATCCGATTGAGGCTGGATTAATGAGCGGTGGCGCCGGCGCTTTTTCACAAGGGCCCCGTTGAATTATCTTTCAGATGAACTACTACTTGTCGCTGACGATGATCGGACGGAGGCTGAGCGCCGGCGATCGGCGGCGCCCGCGTCGGGGGAGGTACTACTCCGCGATCGTCCGCGCAGAATATTGGCTCCCACGAGACGAGCAGCGGCAATTCGTCGATGGTACCGCTCCTGCTCCGTCGGCGGCGTGGTGGAGAGATGAGGGCCCTTCCAGAGGTGGAAGCAGGATCTCTACGCCTCTCAGGAGCGATATGGCGGGAGGAGCAGGAGGTCGTCGAATTGTTGGAGCTTTCGCGTGGCTGGCAATTTGTGAATCAGCATTGGAGGATGCTCCACCAATGGAGATTTTTTTCCCCACCGATGCAGATTTTCCCAAAAGATTACAGCTTTTCTAGCCCTAGTTGTGGCAACTTTCTTTTAGACTACGGAGATAACTTCCATTATATCTCCGGCCTCTGTCTTCCATGAGAAAACAGATAAGCACAGTCACCAACCATTACAGACCATAATCGAGTTCAGAACAAAAAATAAAGAGCAACATCCGAGACTGCCAAGAACAACTGAAGAAGCAAACAGACGCTAGCCACGCGTAAGTAACAGACCAAAGGATCTGACTACAGCATTCGGGTTTTTCTCAACAAAGTCGTCCTGTCATCCGACTCCATCCCTGCGCTGCTCGGAAGAATTCACTTGCGACCTGCGCCATGGTGTCAGCCCCCCGAGATACCGAGCCACGCTTGTCCTGCTTCTGAAGCAAATCCCACAGCCGGAGCCAGTGGCCATGAGAAAAACTACCTGATTATTTGGCCATTTGTTATCAACACATGGTGAGTTTCTAATTTTCCAAATTGACCGACATAGGGCAGCAATACCAAGGCAGACCATAAGCTTCAACGGCTTCCCAAACCTCTGCAACCATGATCCAAACATCTCAGAGATGCTAGAAGATTGGGGGGGGGGGACCAAAGAAGCTGAAACCTGTTAGAATGATCTCAGGGCATTTGGCCCAACGGCCAAATCCCTCCCCTTGTTCGCGCCCTGATCGGGGGCGTCCAGCCCAATAGGCTGGTGGGCCCCTGTCGCCAGCGCCATATAAATAGTGGTGGGGGCCAGGGCGGCACGCACACCAAGGTTCACCGTGCCGCCGCCAGACCCACCGACAAAACCCTAGACCCGATCTAAGAGGGGGCGCTCCGGCGACGGGAAGCACCACCGCCAGATTGCCGCCGCCAGGGAGATCGCCGCCGCCCGGGACACGCCGCCGCCGAGGAGCCCCGCACCTCTTCCCCGACCGTCGCTGCCCGTGCGCAGACCTCACCGAGCGTACCAGCGATGGCCGGCTCTTCATCCTCTACACCGGACGGTTGGTACCCCTCTCTTTCCCTCTCAGTGTATCACTCAGATCTAGAACCCCAAGCACAGAAAAGAAAGATCAAACAATGGTATCAGAGCCTTGATGGATCCCGAGCCAAATGAAGAACCCCAAATCCCTGAGACCCGAATCAAGAACAAAAAAAGGAGGAATTGGGGACTCACGGGTCCGGCCGCCATGCTACCTGCGCGCGGCGCGTCCGGCCGCCGTGCTCGGCTGGGGCCACGGGGCGCTGGTGCTCCGTCGCTGGGTCGCCGCATGCGTCTTGCGCCGCCTCTCCTAGCCTCGCCGCCGCCGCCGCGCCGGTGCCATGCCGCCTCGAGCCCGGCGCCGCCGAGCCCACGCCACCTGCGCGCGCCGCCCGGCCGCCCCTCCGCGAGCCGCCGTTCCCCAATCTCGGGCCGCGCGCGCGTGCGCCGTCTTTTCGGTTTGGGCGGTGGGATTTGATTCTAGGTTAGGGTTTTGGAGGAGGCATCTTTGATCGCGCGATTTTTCTCCGGCCGTCCGATCTGCTTGTACGGGCATGATGCTCGAGCGGGTCGCGGTGGAAGTTTTCCGCGCGGGCCATTTTGGGCCGAGCTGGAGAAAGAAAAAGAAAAGAGAACTTGGTAATTTGGGCTGATGCACTTTAGTTGATATTTTGGCTAATTTTTTGGCTTAATTAAATCTGTCAAAAATTGAACCAACGGGATATTTTTGACAGAATAGAAAAATATAGAAGATGCTTCTGAAAAATAGAGATTTTCATGTTTCCGCTGCAAAAGTTAATGTTGATTAATTTTCATTATTAAATTCGAACCAACGGGAGAATTTAATTTTGGAAAAATAGATATAAATCCCAGATAATTATGATATTGTTATTTTCTGACCAACGTTGATAATAACAATATTATAATTTTTTAATTGATGATTTTTATGCATTATTTCTATTTCTGCCCAACGGTGATGTAGATCTAATGTATAGATAAAATTGATTTAATTGTATGTCATATTTTGACCAACGTTGGAAATAAGGCATATAATTTGGCTGTTATGTTCTCACTGTATATGAATTGTATTTTTCAGGCGGATACAACTTGATGAGTTGTATCAGAGAGATCCCCACTCTCAAAGGAGATAATTATGGAGAGTGGAAGAAAAAGATAGACTTAACGTTTATCTTGGCTGAGGTGGACTGGGTCCTCACTACAGCACGTCCCACTGAGCCTATGGCACCAGTGAGGGATCAAAATGAGGATGATACTGCTTGGCAGAAAAGACAGAGGATCATGCTCCTTACGGATGTCTTATGATCTTGAACATAAGAAATGGACCACACCAACATGAAATGTATGGTCGTGATAAAGAACACGATTGAGCTCGCTATTGTGGGCTCAATCGCAGAGTGTGTTCTTGTCACAGAGTACCTTGAGAGAATAAAGAGTCGGTTCATCGCTCTTCAAAGACTTATGCTACACAACGATTAAACGACTTGTGACAGAGTACTCGGTGGTGGCGATGGCATAAGAGAGCACATATCGAGGATGAGCAACTTGGCATCAAGCTTAAACCAATGGATTTGGCTCTCAAGGATGAGTTCCTTATTCATTTGGTTTTGCTTCCTTGCCTAAAGAGTTTGACACTTTTGTTGTCAACTACAATATGCAGCCCGAGAAATGAGATTTGGAAAAGTGCATAGCTATGTGTGTGCAAGAGGAGGAAAGAATTAAATCCTCACATGGTGGATCCATCAACTATGTGAAGGATAACAAGAAAAAGAACTTCAACAAGCCTCCTTCTCAAAGAACAAGGAAAAGCCTCATCCATCACCTCAACAGAATAAATTTGTTTGTAGACAAAGATCGGTGTCTTCATCAGAAGAAGACGGACACTACAAGAAGAACATCACGATTACTTAAAGATGATAATGGCAAAGAAAGGTGAGAACATTATTACCTTTATAAATGAATGTCTCAGATGTGCAATATTCGAAATCCACTTGGTGGATTGACTCAGGAGCAACTGTTCATGTTGCTAATTCCTTACAGGGATTCCGTTCGACGAGGATTACGCAAAGAAACGAAAGATGCATTAAAGTTGCAAATGGAGTCCAAGCTGAAGTTAAAGCAGTTGGCGATCTTTCATTAGAGTTAGCTAATGGCTCCAATCTTTTACTTAGAGATGTCCTTTTTGTTCCCTCTTTCCAGAGGAATTTGATTAGTGTTTCAAATTTGGACAAAGATGGTTATGATTGTAATTTTGGAAATGGCAAGTGTGAAATAATGTTTAATAAAGAATGTGTTGGTCTTGCCATCTTATAGAATGAGCTTTATTTGTTATCATTATGTGATGATGTGAATGTCGTATGCGATAATGGGAACGTCGCGTGCGAGAAAGTGATTGAATCCTCGTCTACGAATGTAAATAGAAAACGAAAGAGAACTCTAGATGAGTCGTCGAAATTATGGCATCCGCTGTTTAGGCCATATTTCGAGGGGAGAATAGAAAGATTAGTTAAGAATGATATTCTTCCTCCATTAGAGTTCTCAGACTTAGAACAATGCAGAGAATGCATTAAAGGAAAATATGTAAAGAAAATTAAAAAAGACGCTAAAAGAAGCACATGAGTTCTACAAATTATTCACACAGATATTTGTGGTCCTTTTCCTGTGAAAAGTATGGATGGATATGACTCGTTCATAACATTCACGGATGATTACTCCCGTTATGGATATATTTATCCAATCAAAAAAAGAAATGAAGCCTAGGATAAATTCAAGATATTTAAGGCTAAAATTGAAAACCAACACGATTTAAAGATTAAGATAGTCCGATCGATCGTGGGGAGTACTACTGATCGACATACCCCATATGGACAAGTTCTGGACCTTTGCAAGGTTTTTACAGAAAATGGAATAGTGGCCCAAAGATTCTACATCAGGCGAACCTCAAAGAAAATGGAGTAGCTGAAAGACGCAGCTGCACTCGATGGATATGGTGCGAAGCATGATGAGCTACTCCACACCGCCATTGAGTTTATGGATGGAGGCGTTGAAAACCGCCATTCATATTCTCAACAGAGTGCCTAGTAAGTCGGTGCCCAAAACACCGCGAGATGTGGACGGAAGAGTTCCTCACTAAACCACTTACGTGTGTGGGGAGTCTGCACGAGGCTAAAGTATTTAACCCAAACCTTGGGAAGCTTGATCCCAAAACAGTAAGTTGTCATTTCATTGGCTACCCTGAAAAGTCAAAAGGGTTTCGTTTCTACTGTCCAGATAGATATACAAAGTTTGTAGAAACGAGACACGCTGTCTTCTTAGAGGATGAAATGATGAGAGGAAGTATGGTAGCTCATGAGATTGATCTTGAAGAGAAGCGGGTGTATGCGCCCACTCCGATGATTCAAGAGCCATTCTTCACACTACCTGTTGTCGCTGCACCGACGGTGCAAGACACTGTGGTGCCGAGACTATTCATCGTTCCTCTGTGGCAACAATGAATGATAATGAGGAACCTGTTCTTCAAGATCCTATAGAACCTATTGCCACAGATGAGGGGGAGCAACAGCAGCCTCAAACAGAAGATGTACCAAATGAGGAGGCCCCGAGGAGGTCTCAAAGAGTAAGAAGATCAGCTATTTCTGATGATTATCAGATTTATCATACAGAGAAATTTCAAATGGAGAATGATCCCACCTCATTTGAAGAAGCCATGAGAAGCGAAAATTCCTCAAAATGGCTTGAGGCCACGGAAGAGGAAATGAGGTCCATGAAGACTAATAAAGTCTGGGACTTGAAAATTGTTCCTAAAGGAGCCAAAACAGTAGGCTGTAAATGGGTCTACAAGACGAAGCATGACTCCCAAGGGAATGTAGAAAGATACAAAGCGCGACTTGTGGCAAAAGGATTTACGCAAAGAGAAGGGATTGATTACAATGCGACCTTTTCTCCAGTCTCATGTAAAGATTCCTTCAGAATCATAATGGCATTAGTAGCACATTATGATTTAGAGTTACATCAGATGGATGTAAAGACGACATTTCTTAATGGGATTTGGAGGAAAATGTTTACATGGCACAACCGAAAGGTTTTGTCGTGGAAGGAAATGAAAGAATGGGATGCCACCTAAAGAAATCAATATATGGGTTAAAGCAAGCTTCAAGACAGTGGTACTTGAAGTTTGACAGTACAATAAGAAAATTTGGGTTTAAAGAGAATGTAGAGGACAACTGTGTTTATGCAAAGTTTAAAGATGGGAAGTTTATCTTCCTAATCCTCAGTATGTGGATGGTATCCTACTAGCTAGTAGTGATGTCATCACATCGAGACAAAAAGTTTTTGTCCTCAAACTTTGATATGAAAGATCTTGGTGAAGCTTGTTCGTTCTAGGGATCGAAATTCACCGGATAGAAACAAGGGGATATTGGGATTGTCACAAAGGCATATATAGAGAAAGTCTTAAAGAAATTTGGTATGCATAAATGTAGTCCTTCACTGCACCTATAGTCAAGGCGACGAGATATGGGATTTTCAATGCCCCAGAACCGATGAGATCGATCAAATGAAAGCGGTTCCATATGCTTCAGCTGTCGGAAGCTTACAGTATGCTCAAGTGTGCACACGCTCTGACTTAGCATTTGTTACCGGGTTACTTGGCAGATTCCAGAGCAATCCTGGAATAGAACATTGGAAATTGATAAAGAAAGTCTTGCGTTATTTGCAAGGAACAAAAGGCCTCATGATGACATACAGAAGATCAGATTTACTCCATATAGTGGGGTATACAGATTCTGATTTTGCGGGAGATGATAGAAAGTCTACATCCGGATATGTATTCACTCTCGCTGGAGGAGCTATATCGTGGAAAAGCTCAAAGCAAACCGTCACTACATCGTCCACAATGTATGCCGAGTTTGTAGCATGTTATGAGGCTACTGAGGCGGTGAACTGGCTAAAGAAGTTCATACCGGTTTAAAAGTGGTTGACGACATCAATAGACCACTTAAGTTGTACTGCGATAATGGAACCCGCATAACGTATGCCCACAACAATAAGTCAAGTGGTGCTGCCAAACACATTGACATAAAGTACTATGTTGTGAAAGATAAAGTTCGGGATCAAATTATAAGTCTTGAGCACATAAGTACACAAAGATGTTAGCGGATCCGCTTACTAAAGGCTTACCACCCAACGTGTTCGAGAGAACATGTAGCGGCATGGGTTTAAGGAAAGCCTATGATTCCCGAACTAAAAGATGACCAAAAGATTAAAGTAACTATTTGAAAAAGAGATGTGTATTGTAGTCATTGAATCTATCGGCGATTGACCGTGACGATGAGACATGTTCTATGCACTAATCTGTGATGGAATGTGTAAAGTCAAAAGTAATTAAAGATAAAGTATAGATTGAGATCAAGGGGAAGAATGTTAGAATGATCTCAGGGCATTTGGCCCAACGGCCAAATCCCTCCCCTTGTTCGCGCCCTGATCGGGGGCGTCCAGCCCAATAGGCTGGTGGGCCCCTGTCGCCAGCGCCATATAAATAGTGGTGGGGGCCGGGGCGGCACGCACACCAAGGTTCACCGTGTCGCGCACTCCACCGACAAAACCCTAGACCCGATCTAAGAGGCGCTCGGCGACGGAAGCACCACCGCCGCGCCGCCGCGGAGATCGCCGCGCCGGGACACGCCGCCGAGGAGCCCCGCACCTCTTCCCCGACCGTCGCTGCCCGTGCGCAGACCTCACCGAGCGTACCAGCGATGGCCGGCTCTTCATCCTCTACACCGGACGGTTGGTACCCCTCTCTCTCCCTCTCAGTGTATCACTCAGATCTAGAACCCCAAGCACAGAAAAGAAAGATCAAACAAAACCACCTGCCAAACAAATCTAGCAAGACGGGGCAGAACCAAGCTTAGCCTAAGCTTTAGGCTGGACCAGCTGGTTTTGAGCCGACTTGAGCTTTTGTTCCTAAGTTTTCACACCTAAATCATTAATTCTCCAATGGGTTTTGGTTTTCAGACCTTGGGTTATAGTCCACCTAGTTCGAGGCCTGGTTCCGCCACTGAGCAAGACGGCATTTAAAGAACAAATGTTCAATGGTCTCTGTATTAGAACATAAGCTGCACCCCTTCTCTCTCTTCTTCCAATTTCTTCTGCATAAGTGGTCTTTTGTGAGGATTGTTAAGGAATCGTCGCTGGCGAGTACAGTCCGAGCAATTCCCCCTATGCAAGCAAGATGGATCAAATACAGATAATACAAAATAATAAACTAAATACAAAGAGATAGGAGGAAAACTTCTTTATTACTTTCTTCTTCACAAGTATAACTTTATAATGATTGAAATCCTCTATTTATAGATTAAGTAGAAGGATATCCACTAATAGACCAGGCTTGCAGGCATAGCCTCAGGTTTTCCAACATGGATAACCCCCTTTGAAAGATACCATAAGACTAGTTGTGGCAACTGACTACAAATAGTCTGCTGTGGTTGAATTGCTCTGCTTTTCGTCAACGAACTAAGCATATAGAGAGAGAGAGAGAGAGAGAGAGAGAGAGAGAGAGAGAGAACACTGGGAGTGAAAGAAAGCAATGTATTTTTCGTCTGTACATGAGACCATTTCTATCTGCACACTGAGGATGCTCATATCGGAATTATCATCATGCAAACCTCACCGATGTGGTGTGCCTCCATTATACACTTCCGTCCTGATATTTTGATGAACAATGTGGAAAATCAGCAGTCACTCTTGTCAGTTGCAGAGAGCCTGCTCTTTTCTGCTTTGTAAACCTGTAGAATTGAGCAGTCGTGCGTATGTACGTCCCAAACTATGTTGCGCTTGTTCAGTTGTTCTCTGCGACCAACCTACACTGCCAGGCACCAATCCCCAACAGCTAAAGAATTCAAGACAACGATATGTCCTAATCAACCTGGTGCTGTCAAGGACAGACGAGGAGCAATGCAGATGCAGCGCATATATTCATATGATGCTGGAGGCCGCGTGGAGGAGGCCGAAGCAGGCGCCGACGCGGTTGACGTCCTTGAGCAGCGCCGGGGGAACTCGGCTGCGGAGCGACACGGCGGGAGCGGCCGAGCAGGAGGCCGCCGGCCGAGGTCTTGTACCTGGAGAGTTGGCGCGCGGCGGCGGATGCGGGAGCCAAGCCGAGCCGAAGGGATGCGATCCGGCGGACACGCTTGGGCTGGAGCGGAAGCCAAGCCGGAAGGGTTGGGCTTGTTGGGCTTTCAGAAGGCTCGCACGATGCAGTTTGCTCAGGTTACTTCCACGAACTATTATGGCCACGTTGGGCCGATCTTTTGTACCGCAGTTTATGATTTTTGACTGCAAATTATTAGTTTAATAAATAGTAATTGCTAAAAAAAATTCAAAGCTAAAAGCCAGCTAAAAATCTAAAATGAACGGGATCGTTGTTTTAGATTGCACCTGATAGTTTTTGGCTATGGCTGATGGCTTTTATATGTGTTTTTTTTATACAATAGTAAATGACACATATAGTTTTAGGCTTGAAAAGTAGTTTAGAAAAACCACTTCAAAAACCCGTCCTATTTATTTTGACTTTTATAAAAATCGATAAGCCACTTTAAAAAAGCTATTCTGATAAATCATTTTGAAAAACGACAGAGAAACCGTCCTAATTAGCTATTCGAGAAAAGACATAAAGCATAAACTCAAAATATCAGTGCTAAGAGCTAAAAGTAAAAAGATAAAGGCCAATTGACCAAAAAAACGTGGCCTATACTTGATTGCTTCATGCATGCTAGGCCTCTAGTTTTCCAACCCTATCTGTCTGTTCGTCCAATCAACGTACTTCTCAAGCATGTACGTACATAATCCTATCGGTCGACGACTCGACGTACGTACTGCTACAATACTGACAAGCATGTACATGTAGACATGTATGCAGCACGCATACTTCTCAAGCAATCGATCATCGCCTCAAGGCTCAAGCATGCATTGATGCATGTTCGAAGGACTGAAGCTGGGTAGCTAGCTAGCCAGGAGGCACGGCCGGATCCAGCGGCGGTGGGGCGGGGTGCTCGAGCCCCCCTATCGCTACCGGATCCAGCCTGCACTAATTTGTTCTTGTCGATTTTCAGCATGGTTTCAATCGAACACCAGTACTGCATGCATGTGTCTCCCAGTGCTAATTAAGTACATTACAGTTATCATTTACCCCGGCCTCCATGTACTAATTAACTACTGTTGTACTAATTAACTACAGTGGAATTACAGTTATCCTTGGCTTCTTTCCTACGTCCACTCGATCATATGCCAATATATGGCTACTTAGCTATAGCTTCACTCGCACTCTTCATCGACACCCACCCGACCAACCAGAAGAATGATTAACTAGGATTGCTCCCTGCCAATGGCATGCAGTAAAAATCGATGGATCCTATTAAACGAATCCGGTAAACCCTCTTCATCACCAGTTCATCACCCTGTTTCACTGACCGAGAACGATCGATATCGATCCCGGCCGATCATGCATGTACGTACATCACGGCAGGCTTCCCTTTCGTTCCTCTAGCTCCTCATCCAGTTCTAACCCCGTTTAAAACGATTTTTATAGATGACTTTTGGCTGTGACTGTTAGCTGAAATAGACATGTAGCGGCTGTTAGCTTTTAGTTGAAATATTCAATTTAAAAAAATAAAAATATTATATCTCCACAAATAACGTAAAAAAAGAAGAAAAAACCACGTTAAGAAACCAACACGTTCAAAATAGCTTCTAACTTCTAAAAACCATTAGCAACTAGAAACCAGAAGCCGTTTTGAAAGAGGCCTATGAGCCTGTTCTTTTCGGCATTTAAAACTTGTTTTTGTCTTTTACTATAGTAACTAACATTTAAACGGGGTATTTTTTAAGATGGGGTTCACAAGTTAATTATAGTACACGTTGAAAACTCAACATCTGTACCATCCAAAATCACAAAGCAAGTATCTATCTCTCCATAATATCTTTCATAAATAACTAAAATTCAAATATTTTAACTAAAAATTATAAATCACAGTCATAAAGAATAGCCTCTACAGCTCCTTTAGGCCGAAACAGCACCGGGCACTACCACAGCTTGGGACCTTTTCAAGTACAATTAATCTATCCCCAGCCAGCTGCTATGCTGGGTGCCTGCCTGCATCAACCATGCACGCAAGGATGCACGGATCAAAAGTCGCCACTCCATTTAATTCAACATCTGAGTAATGCCGTAGTACCAAGCCAGTACCACTTTTCTTTCCCTTTCAACTTGCTTCCGTTCCAAGCACCATGAGAGGGGGGGAAAGCGCAGGGAGAAGGAAGGAAAAAGGGCAGGGGATGAACAGTGCAGCGGCTTCGATCTTAGAAACATGCCCACATGAGCGAACGTGCGTGCATGCATGGCGCCACTCTTTTCATCAGTGCACACACCTGAGCTGTCTCTCTCTCTCACACACACAAAACATACGGTACGTATGCGCGCGCCGTCGCGTTACTGTAACGACAAGTATGTATGTGCACTACCCAAAAAACTATACTGGATATCTCATCATATACGATTCTAGAGAACTATTAGTGTTGCAATTATTACAAATGATTTTTAAAACGTGATTGTGTACATTACTAGTGATAATTAGAGCCATTTGTGATAAATGATTGTCATGGACGGCATACATCGCAGATGGTTTTTAATCATAACCGTCTATGATAATGCCACATCACCGTCCGTGGTATCTTTTTCAGGATTTCGATCTCACCCATCCATTCTCTCTTTATCGAATGGCAGACATCGGTCTCCTCCCACCTCTCGCCCCTTATTACTCCCCCCTCTCCCTGATGAAGACATTTCCTGCTGCTAGCTCCTAGTTCACCCACTCTTTACTTGTGCTTCCTCCCCCAAATCGAAGCGTCCTGTCCCCTCGACGACGCCAAGTACCGCTGTGAGCTCTTCCGCCTCCAGTTGTGATGCCACGGTTTACCACATAAGACACTCTTGTCGTAAGTATCATAAAAAGCGTCTTGTGCAATGTCACCGTCGTGACACAATAGTGATTGTACCGCCACCTCTCCTTCATTGCCGGTGATATCTCCCATCCCATCCCCTCCCCTCTCTTCCTTGATGCTTGGATATGAAATTGATGGATGTCTAGCTAGGATTTCGGTCATATAAATCTTGATGCTTCTAGATTTTTTTCCTTTTCTAATTTCTTGAAGACTTCAATCCATAGACTAAATTGACTTTTCAACCATCTTGAAATCATAGTCCATGGATTCTGCCATTTCGACGGTGGTCAAAAGGTGGTCGAAAAGTCAATTTGTTTAGTGGAATGTATCTTTTCCACCATCTTACCTATACTCATACTTGAGAGGTTTGGAGATAAGAACTTTAAAATGAAGTAGAAGTAGGAAAGATAGAAAGTATGTTCTTCTGATGGTTATTTATAGGCTATCAACTTATGGCAAAGTTAAATGGAAGTCCAACGGATAAAATTTTATTAGAATCTTTTCTAACAAATTGTTGGAAAGCCAAAGGGAATTGTTCTTCATGAAGACGGTTGACATTCCTTTTTCTATCTATTTCTGTTTATTGGCTAGCATTTTCTGAGACTAGCTAATAAATAGAAATATGTTTAGCAATACAAAATAATATCACAGACGGTTCCGTAGGACAAACCGTTTGTGATACCTTCCATCACCGACGGTTTCATGTATAAATCATATGTGATAGTCAACTATCACAGACGGTTATTAGTTCATAACCATCTGTGATAGTATTTATCACAAGCGGTTCAAAAATTATCGGTAATGACCTTATATTATTATTGATCCATAAATTTAGATGGCTCATGAAACCGTTTGTGATGATATTTTTGAACTATCTGTACTGATTTTTTCTGCAGTAGTGGTGATGATGTGCTCGCATGCACTGTTAATGTCGCGACCCCGAAACAGTTGTTTCGATCAATATATAGGATGGGCGATCGCTAGCTTCGTATAGTCGATGATACATCATGCGTGCATGACATGAGTTCAGTACTACGTGTGCTCACTTCAAACATAGCGTTGCCCGTGTGAATCGGTTGATCGTACGTGCACAGTAGCTAGCATACACTACAATACATACAGTGGTACGATTCAGTGCATGCATGACCGCATATTGCACAGTGCCTGGCTTTGCTCTCTTTTTTTTCTTCTTTTTTTGCTGCATAGATTGGATCAGTCGGCGGTCGCCAAAGTGTGTTCTGAATTAAAACAGCTTTGTTGTCACCACGGCGCTTCAGTTCATGTACACTGTTGTTGCACGAATTCATACACTGTTGAGGTGAACCGTGCACGTACGTAGTACTGACCATTTACACAGCCAGCAGGCATGCCTTGCTGGCTGCCATGCATACTGTACTGAGTGACATGCATGGCTTGCTTTATGTTATACATTTAACAAATCGGAGCAACAATACACAAAAGTCACTATCATAGCCAAAAAAAATACAGTTTTGCTATTGCACATGCGACTGAAATTTTTTTATCTTACAGTCACCTGAAATTGCACTCTCAATCAACTAAAATTGTAGCCCCCCTCCAAAAAAAATAGCTGCAACTTTAGGTGATTCAGAGTGCAACTTCAGGTGACCTGAAATTGCATTCTCAATCAACTGAAATTGCAGCCCCCTCCAAAAAAAAAACACCTACAACTTTAGATGATTTAGAGTGCAACTTCAGGTGACTGAAAGATAAAAAAATTTCAGTCGCCTGTGCAATAGTCACTCCCAAAAACATATGGCTATAGTCTTAGAAGATGATGCATTAATAGAATTACAAAAACAGTGAACTATAGCTGATATGCACCGTTACAATATGAACACACAAAATAATTAGTGGGAATTTCTAGTCTATATATGCAAGTGTGCAAGGCGACCTATACATGTTAACATTGTTTAGACAAAAAAATAGATTCCAATAAAGTGAGTAAAATTTAATCGGCAATTAGGCAGCTACCATATGCATCTATTGAGCGACTTCTTTTTTCTAGAATACTATTAGAGACCCGTACGTTGTAACGCAGTCATAAAAATAATGAGACGGAATTTACTGCCTGGCCAGCTTCACACATCAAACATTGGAGAGCAAGCAATAGAGAGAGAAGGGTGGCTAGAATGTGCGAGAAGATGGGGTAAGTGGAGAGGGTGGGCGGTTGTATCCTAAGAGAGAGAGGAGGAGGAGACAAACGAATGGTCCAGATCAAATCGCATGGCTAAGAATAGAGGAGAGAGAATTGACCAACCACCAACTCACACTTTTATACTAGTAAAGATAAAGATCTACTGGGATATTCCAACCACATTGCATGCATGCATGCTAGCAAGCTAGTAGCTCCAAGCAGGTTGTCACTGATCAGGAACAGGAACAGCGATCCGCTGGTCGTGCCACCAAATTAAGCGGACGACAAAACCCTTGTCTCTCGCGATATGCATACGCCGATGGATCGAGCCGAATTGAATGGGATTAATGGGATCCATCCGCACGCACGTACACCAACTCGCATGCAGTGCAGGGTGCATGCATCGTGCCGTGCGTGCGAGGCCAGCTCGATGGTTGGACTGCATCCATATGGACCCCCGGCGAATTGGAGATCGACTGGTACGTAGCTACAGGAGAGAGAGAGAGAGAGAGAGAGAGAGAGAGAGAGAAACCCTAGCTAGGATGAAGACCATGCATGGGCCATGGAGCAGCCAACATCTGTACCTTCTCGTGCGGCCAAACCCTAGCTAGCTACGCACATATATGCATGGTCCAGCCATGTAGTAGTAGTGTGGACCGGCCGGCCGGCTAGCGCTGCTTGGGCAGCAATGCATGTATTTTGATGAGGAGTTTGAGGACAAATCGTATGGATCATTGAAGAGGTCCAACTAATTTTTAGGGGACCATTGTTTGATCTCTCTCTCTCTCTGATGAACGTCTCGGATTACCATGTCCTTGTAATCATCCCTTCTATATTCGTGGCATAGCTAAATGCATGAATGCCGCTATAAACCTAGCAGGGCCGACCATGTAGCTTGCTATCTTCAACTTTAGTATATATTTATATGGAAAATTAAGGGATACATAAGTTTGCTTACTCAATCAAAAACCTGGTTCCATGCTGAAATTGAAACCGGCTAATTTTTACATATTTCGTGTTTCAGTGGTTCCGTATTTTTTTTTTGTCGTCGATTCAGTGGTATTGCAATAAAATGAAGCCATTTTATTGCACACAAAAATCCTACAGGACAATTCAAGCAGGGTTATCAAATCGCAATCATATCATCATGCGTGTGCAGGCGATGACACAAATACGGGTCGACCAATTAATCTCCTATATACATATCATGCATACATTTTACATGCAACAGCTAGGTTTTCTGCTCGGTTTGTCGGTGTTCGCCATGCACGACGTACTTCACGTCAATGACACCTTGAGCTAGCTAGTGATCCATCGTCCGTCCATGAACGTACGCAGTAGCTATTAATAGAGTGATATATAGATATTTTGGCAGATCGATGCATGCAGATGCAGCAGTCCAACACATCACAGCTCGGAGTCTCTGAGAGAGGACAAGAGAGTTGATCCATCGCCGGGGCGGTTGGTAGAGAGAGAGAGAGAGAGAGAGAGAGAGAGAGAGAGGAGTGCAACGAATTTGCAACACTATGCATGTTCTCTCTTCTCTTTTGCGCGACTGTGCCCGTACCTCTCTTTTTCACTCTCTAGATGGTCCCTGCATCCATGAATGCAGCACCATGTGCTAACAAACTCCCGTACGTTACATCTCTCTCAATCACATGTACCACAAGGGACCATGAGAGTGAGAGCGAAGAGAGAGAGAGAGAGAGAGAGAGAGCAGGTGATCAAGTATATATGCATTGGATGCACATCAAATCCACAGTTTATTTTCCGGTAAGGTAGGTGCAACATTGATATATAAACATGTTATATGTGCACTTTCATGATGACGGATTAGTGAGCCGCAAATATAATGGACACGGAACTGTTACAGATGTTTAATAAATATATGGGTCTGTCTATAGAGCATTTGATTGTTTTTAGAGGTTAAAATGAATCAAATATTTTGAACCATTGGATTGAGAATCAAAGGCTTGAATCTATCCTCAGCTCCTTTATATTCTTCCCTCTTCTAACCCTAATCCCACATCCCCACCGCCACCAGCCATCCTAGCCTAATCCCGCGGCCACCTCCCCCGTGCCACCCCTGTCTCCTTGTCGGCACCGTCCCTGGCGCCAGCGAGACCGCCACGCCACCACCTCCCCTCCCCCGTTTTCTCCTTCTTCCCCTCGGCCACCTTCTCCATCTCCGACCGGATCCAGCGCCAAAGCCCCGCCCCGCCCTTCTTCCACATATCCGGCGGCTAACACCGTCGGATCCGCCAACGCCACTCTCCGCCACCTAATGGACTCCACGACTTGTTGCACCTGTCGCCTACCCACCCACTACCCTCCTCCTTGAAAGATCAAGCTCCATTTAACATTTAAGTTGATTTTGGTGAAAATGACAAATACTATTATAAGAATTTGGTGATAATGATAATGCATTTGTGAGACTAATCTTATTTATTGATTATGAAATTACTTAGTTTCATATAGATGAAAAATGTTAAATCATTGAGATATGCATTCGATATCTTACTTACAATCTTGTTGTATTCTTTACATCCAAATATATGATTAAATGACAAATCTATATGTGAGACTAATATGCTTGTTTAAGCATATTATTGCATAGGTCTTGTTCTTTTCAGCTTTTAAAAGCTGCTTTTCGGCTTTTCTACAGTAACTAGCTTTTAAATGGAGTATTTTTTCGAGATAGGGTCTACTAGTTAATTGTAGTACATACTTTACTGACTTCATTTATATCGGCCAAAACCTCACGTGAGTTTTTGTTACTCTGTAATCTCTCATACAAACAGCCCAAAAGTCACAAGCCGCAGCCAAAAGCCACAAGCCGCAGCCAAAAAGAACAGACCCTTAGTCTCATTTGGATGAAAATGTGAAATCAAAGAGGTATACATTCGAAATCACATTCTTATATATTAGTGCATTCCTTAGATCCAAAATATAGATTGAACTCCACAAATAATCCGAAATGAATATGTACATATGTCATCATTACATATATTTGTATGCACACATTTAGGGGGAGTTCACTCTATATTTTGAGGTTTCATAAGTATTAATCTATGTTTCCTTTAATATACATATTTAGAATCTTTACTTTGAAACACATCGTTTGAGTATATATATAGTTTGTGTAGTTTATACATACTCATTTTGTAATCGGGTTGGCATCTAGTTTCTCTATTATATGTTAATGGTTGGATAATTAATGATAACCAGATAAGTAAGTTTCGCTTAAAACTTATCTTAGAGTATACAAGTGTTGTGTACATATTGTATACTAGCAGATAAAATCTTTATCTCATTATTTGTTGAGATTGTCATGAGTTACCAAAAAGGAAATATTGTAGAATCTAGTACCTCTATTATATATAAATGGTGAAGTTTGGTAATTGATGTCAATTAATTTGTGGACTAATATTTTCCATGAGTTGGATAAATAGGTTAAGTTCTACAAATGAGGATGACTTGAGATAACTTCATGTGTTGAATATCATTAAGTCTAGATGGAAGATGGCTTCATGTGTTGAATGCCATTAAGAAGAAAATGCATCATGAGTTAATGCATGCCCAAAAAGAGATGATAATGTGGTGATCATCAAGTCAAGTGAAAACTCATCATGTGTTGATGGAGTTTAAGAAGTGGATGCATCATGTGTTGATACATGTCAAGACGATGAGCCGGACTTGAAGTGATGATGTGTGTCATCAAGTTTCAAGAGGATGCTCAAGGCAAATGCATGACTATCTAGGACTAAGGATTATATACTTAGTTTTAAGCGAATAGCTTAAATAGAATTAATTAAGAAAAGAATTTTTAAAAGTGACTATTCACCCCCTCTTTAGTTGGTCTCCTCGATCTTACACTCCCGCCCGTGGTCGAGGTGGCGCCACCGCCGGCTCGCCACCTGTCACCTCCGCCTCCCACCGCCGGTCCGTCGCCCCAGCCTCCCTCTAAGCTCGGGGGGCTTGGGTGAACCCCAATCCTAATAATGAACCTGAGCCTTAATCCCACGGGGTGGCGGCACGTGAAGACGACGGTGTCGTCAGAAAGGAGGAAGATGTCGGAGGTGAAGATGATGCACGAATCTCTACGAAGATCGAAAGGTCAGAAATTTAACTGATTTAGCCCCAAAAAATATTCGAGTATAGTATAACACTTCCGTGTGTGTGTACGTATGACATCCGAGAAATTTTAAAATTTTTTACACACGATACATATCTATTTTAGACTATGGTGCCCGGACACCAAGGAGCATCGTTAATTTTAATATATATATATATATATATATATATATATATATATATATATATATATATATATATATATATATATATATATATATATATATATATATATATATAGAAAAATATCTTTTACTCCCGGTGTAATTACACCCACCTCTAATATACCACCTAAACAAATTTGAAATACTCCTTTATCACTTTAGATATACTCATATACTAGTTATAAGATACTCCAATGTGAACCACACGAAAAAATTGCAAGAGAGTCTATAGTTTTAGCGTATTTTATAAATACCTTTATATACGGACATAAAAAGGAGTATGTCGAAAAAATATGCATACCACCTCTGAAAAATTGTTCATACCACCTATATGGTCTTAAATACTCGTATACTACATGTACATACCCTTCGTTACGCGAGATACTCCCTACGTTGTGAAATATAACATAGAGTGTAATTACACAGGAGTAGAAAAGAGGCTTCCATATATATATATATATATATATATATATATATATATATATATATATATATATATATATATATATATATATATATATATATATATATGCAATTGTTGCCTGACTTGGAATTCTACATGAGAAAAACACTGTCAAAATTTATCGAAGAAACTCTGCTCTTTCAGGTCCTACGTGCGGATGCGTATCCTCTGCCTTCAACATCAGTGACGTTAGGTCACTGACGTGTGGACCCCATGACTTGTAGAGCTTACGCATCAGTGACTCACATTAAAGACAGAGGATCTCAATTCCCTACGTACTGGCCTGGCCTGGCCTGGCCTGCTGTTTCGATCTTTGACTCTGAGAGGTAAATAATTGTACAAACTAGTTGGAGTAGTAAATAAACCAGATTTTTCAGCACCGACTTACTCTGCTGCATCGATCCTATTCCTGGCCCTGCATGCAAGATCTTTAACCAATCGGATGCACACGCATTCAATTAATTAAGTACGTGCCGGTACAAGCTAGCACTGATCGAACAACCCTCGAGCGTACGTACACGTACGTGTTTACGATAAATTAATGAACATTGTCGACGATGGTAGCAGCAACGATGCGACTGCCCGTGCGAAGTGATGAGCCATCAGGGCAGTCCCAATGGGTGATTTCTATGGCATTAAATAAGATGCCAAGTAGGTAAAATACTGATGTGTCATTAGAGCAAGTCCAATAATAGAGCCAAGTGCTTAGCTATAAGTCAAGTTATAAGAGCCAAGTTATACAATAATTTGTCTCCTATTTGTCTACAAAAGTTTTTTTATTATTATATAGTACCATGTCTCACATTCTCTTTCCTACTCCTCCTCACATACATTTATTATCTGGGCCCACCACTGCATAGACTCCCGTGTGCAGCTTGTTGCTTGCATGAGAGCCAAGCTCTCCTCTCTCTCCTCTCTTCTCTCCTCCACATCAGCAAAAATGCTGATTAGCTTGGCTATAAGACCCTTATTGTACTTGCTCTTAGAGTTAAGGAGGAGAGATAAGGAAATGGTTTCTTATATAAGAAACCATGTCTACACAAGAACCAAGACAGAAAGAGCTGTGATAGGTAGATGATATGAGAGAGAAGATAAATGTTTGGATGAAAGTTTTATTTGTAGAAACTATCCATTGTGAGTATAGTTTCCATAGGTAGTGTCTACAATAATTAGAAAGTATAAAAACTACCTCATAGTTTCTGCATTAGGAGTGCCCTCAAGCATGGAAACCACTTGCATTTACCAGCTGCGTGTGCGAAGCTATTAATTTCGCTATAGCCATAACTGAGATTTTACTATTCTTCTTGCAAAAACAAAAAAAAAATTGTAGCTTTTTCTCTCTGTTTTTCTTTTCCAGGACGAGCACTACAGTCTCCGGATGCTGCAGACCTATGCCCGTTCAAAATGGTTTATGGTTTCTACCTTGCATGAAAGTCGTTCTGAACGTGTTAATTTCTTAACGTGGGGTTTTTATCTTTTTTCTTTACATTGTTTATAGAGATATAATATTTTTTTTTATTTTTCTTTAATTAAATGTCTTAGCTAAAAGCTAACCGTCGTTACAGTGCTATTTTAGTTGAAAACCAAAAATCATTAGATAGTCGAATTGAATTATATGGTATTGCTCGCTATAGAGGACAAGTAAAAAATTATTGTGTAATAGTAAGCTACCTATGCATCTTACATAGCTTTGGAAGGTCATGCATGGTGATCATTTGGCTAACTCAACAACTGAGCTTTACACTGACCAATTATGGTGAAACGTTTGGAACTTATAATTTTGTTGCATGAACATGACAAATAAAACTAGCTAGGTTGTCGGTGAAGTTAATTAATAAATACTAACCCTACTTGCTCAGCCTTGTCGTGTTAGGTGGTACATATATAGCTAATATAAGGTACGACGTACGGTACTTCCCCGGTACAAATTAACAGCCGAGAGTGTTAAAACCAAAGCACCAGTAATAGCAGTTAGGTCTTACTGTTTCCGCTTCTAAAAATAATTCTTCAATTTTTTTATAGTAACTAGTTTTTAAATAAAAGATTTTTTAAGATAAGATTTACAAGTTGATTGTATTATATATTATAATAATTTTATTTATATTGGCCAAAAATATACACGAGTTTTTATTATTCTACACTCTCTCTTACGGATAGTCTAAGTCATAAATCTAATAAGAAAAAATAGGTCCACCGCATGCAGAACAATCACATGAACTTCTAGTCGATGTTTAGAATCATGTATGTATTACAACTTTCATTCTGCCATGACAAAGCTAATCTAGGCATTTACCTACTAAACAATCTAGTTGTATACTAGTACTGATAACTGAACAATACCAATCGGCAACCATGTAATAAGCAAATACACATTGCCTTCCAAAATTTGACAAGCAATGCGCATGGGCCGAGAAACGAGCTAAAAATATCACCACCTCTTCATGGGTTGTTCAAGGAGGGTTATTCAAATTTTCGCTTTTCGGTTTGTCCCATGTTATATACCAAATATATATACTGAACACCAAAATCAACAAAACTTTCATACAGTACTAAATACTCTAAATACCGATTAATAGTTTGACCAGTTTGGTTCGGTAGGAAAATAAATAGCCCTAATTTCTTGCCTGCTTCATTGATGGTTGTGCCATGCATCGGGAAGGAACCAAGCAACCCAAGATATAGGGTGAGTTCTTTTGGACCGAGACTTATGATTTATGGCTATGATTTTTTAATTCTAATTTATTTGTGGGACAATACACAGAGAAAAATAGTCGCATGTGATTTTGGCCAGTACAACTGAACTCAGTACGATTTATACTACAATTTACCTGTAGACACTATCTTACAAAAACACATCATTTAACGACGAGTTACTGTAGAAATAGAAGCTAAAGACTAAGCATAAGCCTCAAAAAAATGACCCATAGTTCCTTGTAGGGGTTACAAAACAGTTCATATATATGGAAGCCTCTCTCTATACGTACTTGGCACTTGTACTTTTCAGTAAATATGCATGGGCAATTGAGCATGTCAAGTATACATCTAAACCCCTACCTAGTAGCGGAAACAGAGACTAGCCATGGTTGGTTGCTCATGAAGCAACCAACAAGAAAATAATTCAATAGACCATGCATGCAATTTGGCAAGGCATGCATACATATATGGCTATGGTGTATGAATGGCGACACTACATGCATGGCCTTACCTAGTGTGCTTACCCACAATATGGTCTACCTACATACAGGAGTTGTGCATGTTAACAAATGGTCTACCATTCATCCATGAATATACAATTTGGATGTTGTTCCATAACTTTTTTTGTTGATGATATATATATATATATATATATATATATATATATATATATATATATATATATATATATATATATATATATATATATATATATATATATATATATATATATAGGAAAATTACATATAGGCACCATGGTGCCTAGGCACCAACATCCGATACACGTGTATGATTGATAATTTTTTGAGTTTGGGTATGAAAATGTTTTATACCCTTGATATATTTATGGTAAGTAAGTTTTGAACTCAGTTCAAATTAGTTTGAACTACTTTTGAGTTCAATGCAACTACAGTGAGTATATACCATAAAAATAGTTCAAACTAATTAAACTGAAGTTGAATTTAAATTTTTCGAGTTTGACATCTCAAATATACTTTTTATGGGTATATGAAGATACCCACATCAAACGTTATGAATCTCGAAGCAAATCAACGGGTATTGATATTGGTGCCTAGGCACCATGGTGCATGAAACACTCGTCCTATATATATATATATATATATATATATATATATATATATATATATATATATATATATAGGAAAAATACCTTTTACTCCGGTGTAATTACACCCACCTCTAATATACCACCTAAATAAATTTGAAATACTCCTTTATCACTTTAGGTATACTCATATACTAATTATAAGATATTCTAATGTGAACCATACTAAAAAATTGCAAGGGACTCCATAGTTTTTAGCGTATTTTGTAAATACCTTTATGTACGCACATAAAAGGAGTATGTTGAAAAAATGTACATACCACCTCTGAAAAATTGTTCATACCACCTATATAGTCTTAAATACTGTGATACTACATGTACATACTCCTCAATTCGCGAGATACTCCTACGTTGTGAGATACGACATAGGTGTAATTACACTGGGATATATATATATATATATATATATATATATATATATATATATATATATATATATATATATATATATATATATATATATATATATATATATATATATATATATATAAAATTTGGAGGTTACACTTGTGTGTGGGGTTAATGGATCTGTCATGCCAAGAGAGCTTAATCATTGTTTGCTCCATGCATGCGCTAGCTGATAGTGGCTTCCCAACATACTTGAGCATTACACCCGGTGTCATTGTTGGTAATCAATGGTGTGAAGGCGACCAAAATCTGATACAGGTGGCCATCAATGGTGTTGATCATAGACAGTAGACACCCACAAGACCACATAAATCATTGTGTGTTCAGTCATTGCTGATGCCAATTAATTTTCGTGTGAAACTAGTGATCATTTGGGCTTTTTTTGTGGCTTATGGCTGAAAAGCATTGTAGTAATTGAAAAACATCAGAATGTGCAGAGACTTATTTAGCATAATTAAATTTAAAAATTAAAAAAAAACATGTAAGCCCATTACGTATAATACAAACAAATACGGGAAAAAAGAACCGGCAAAAAAACTCAACAAAAAGCCAAAAGTTCAAAAAAAAGACGAAATTTATGAATAGTGAAAAATAAGCCAGAAGCTAAAAACTGAATCCAAAACGATCACTATTTTTGTATATGGTTGGGCGTCAATATTTTTGACGCTTTTATAGGGTAAGATTTGAGGCAGCCTCAGTTGTTTATTAATGCATAAAGGAATATAAAATCGCGCAAGAGAACTAAGTTCTAGCACACAGATATCATATAATCATATAACAGGAGTTGTTTTCTTCATTTATAATTCCCTTAATTGTAAATTATAAGGCTATAGTCAAATCCTTGTTGTTAACAACAATAGATTACCATCCAAATGGCATGTGATATGTACTACAAGAAAAACAGCATGGACTAGATCGAGTTTGTCAATGAAAATATCTGGATTTTAACGAGAAAATAAATCCATTATATTATTAAAGCGAAGGCAAAAGAAGTCATCACGTTCGCTCTCAAGAGGTAGAAGTAAAAAAGATCCACACCGTTGATTGTGGTGGGTCTATATTATAATAGTCTAGATTAAAAAAGAGTCCATGTCTAATACAAGAAAAATAACCAAAATTCGAAATTAAAATAAAAATAAAAATCAAAAATTTGATTCCCATATAAATTTCTAAGTAAAATTAAATAAAATAATTCAGAATAAAAATTAAACAAAAATTAACAATATGGTTTGTATATGAATTCTACCAAAAAATAACTGAAATTCAAAATAAAAAATAAAATAAAATTAGCTATTTGATTACAATTTGAATTATAAATTAAAATATCAAAATAACTGTTAATTGCAATAAAAATTAGAAATTGGATTTGCGTATGAATTCCAACCAATAAAATTGAAATTTGAAATAGAAAAAAAGAAAATTTGCAATTTGATTTACATACAATTGCAAAATAAAATCCATAAATAACTAAAATTTGTAATAAATTAAATAAAATTAGCAATTTAGTTTCCATAAGAATTCCTAAGTAAAATCTGTAAATAAATATAATTTGGATTAAAAATTTAAAAATATTAGCAATAGGATTTGTACATGAATTCCAACAAAAAATAATTGAAATTCGGTATAAAAAATATAAAAAATTAGCATTTTGATTTTGATATGAATTCCAAAGTGAAATCCCTTAATAAATATAATTCCTAATGAAAATTAAACAAAAATTAGCAATTGTATTTGTAGATAAATTTTGACAAAAATAATTCAAATCTTTTGCAAAACAAAATAAAATGTGCAATTTGATTTCCATACAATTGCAAAGTAAAATCCATAAATAAAAAAATCAATTAAATTTAAATAAAATTAGCAATTTGATTTGTATGCGAACTCCAATAAAAAGAATTGAAATTTTTAATAACAATAAAGTTATAACAAGGCTAACATGAATGGTGTTGGAGGAGACCACGAAAGAGTGCAATGATATCGATTTGTCCAAGAAGAAGACATTGATACACCGGGAAGCGAAGAGTCGAGGTGGCGGCAGGGGAGATAAGGATAATGTCATACTATCCACCTTAGCCGTTCGATAAGGACAATATTGTGCTACTGGCCGAAGTGATTGAAGAAAAAGACTGGAGTCAAAGGTGCCAAGGGCCACGATGACAAGCGGTGAGTGTCAACATTGTTGAAGAAGTCAGTATCAAAATGGGGGAATTAATCATTTGCCAGTATCAAAGATGTGCCCATTCAGGATTTACCACTAATATGTCGTTGACATGTGGCCCCCAGACCCATATATCGGCGAGACGTGTAGTGACAAATTCTAAAGTGCACATTTTTACACTAACAAATGATGAAATATCCTTTTTTTTCCCAGACCCATATGTCGGCGAGACGTGTAGTGACAAATTCTAAAGCGCACATTTTTACACTAACAAATGATGAAATATCCTTTGTCCAAATAAGCTTGATAATAGGGAAGGTTTGACAGAGAGAAGATGAAGCTTTGCACTGAAGAGGAGCTATAACGATATAGGATCATCAGGCAGCTATGAGCGTGCCATCACTGGTAAGGAGCATGACGTCACCTATGATGGCGAGAAGATTCTCCATATCATTATACAGTGACTAAATCAGACATAACGATATCAGTGAAGATGAGAGATTACCGCAATTAGTGAGAAAGTCATAGGGTTGAGGTGGCCAATGTTGAAGACGAGGAGCGATCAACATGGAAGAAGAGAGACATCGAGCATGTGTAACATCTTGCATATGTATATACATGCATGAATCTATACAAATAGAAGCACGGATGTATAGAAGCAAATGAGTAAAGAGCTCAAAGACAGATAGCGTGACCATAGGGAATAGTATTAGGGTCACCTGAGAGAGCGTGATAGGCGTACTCGGCAGAGATTAGCGATAATTGCACGTATATACATGTTTGATGTTATAACAGTCATCATTAAGAAATAATTGAGAGAAGCAGAAAATGACTATATGGTGGAGTATTGTATTGGAATGGGTAGCAGCTAAGATATTGTATTGGAATGGGTAATAGTTAAGAGGGATCGATCAAGAATTGGACGTGCTATTGGAGGTTGAAGCAAAAAAGTTATAATGGCGAGAAGAGATAGAAGACACATGATTCGGTGGGACATCGGGTAAGTTCAAGGTAGGTCGTGATATGGCGCATCAGTTTATATGTGGACAATATACTCAAATACCATGTAAACTAATAAGATTGCCACACATATAATCAACATTTTGCTTTTAGATTACATAGAGGTATATGTATATGCATTCATTTTGGCAAATAGTAACTAATGGAGGAAGAATGTGTCTGAAGCTACAGAATCCATGCATATGAAGTGTTTATTTGTTTAAGAATCTCAATCCATCAAGTCCATACTTCAATTACATTTCTCAAGTTATATTTTCCTTCAAGTTTCTATTATCATTTTCAATATTTATGATGTATTAAAATTCTAAATAACCTACAAGATACATTAGCATATTCTTAAATATCTAAGTTATATCATTTGATACTAAAAACTTAGAAATAAATCTAGATTTCTATTATTATTTCCAGTATTCATAACATATTAAAATCCTAAATAACCTACAAGATACTTTAATATATTCTTAAACATCTAAGTTATATCATTTGATACTAAAAACTTCGAAATAAATTTAGGCGCACAAATTCGTGACCACCCTGATAGTTAAGCAAAATATGGAAGTATTGTTGGAAATGTGGGCAATATTTCAATTCTAAATTTTATTAAGAGACAAATACAATAAACCAGTGATGCAAAACTTACTACTAATAGTAGGTTACGCATCATACTCCAAAATATACGCAAGAAAAATATAGTAAAAAAGTCGAACGAACGTGCGAACGACTTACTTTTGAGCCTGGTGAAGAACAAGAAGCAGCGCAGACTTGACGCAGTGCAGTGAGCGGTCGCGCAGATGTGTGCTACCCAGAAACCTTATTGCCGCTCCTACAGGTACTCTCTACGGCAATGGTTCAGAGATAGCCGCTCCCCCTCCTTCCAGGTGCATGCCGGGAAGAAAGGTTGGTGAAGTTCAAACAGTACAGTACAAAAGCACAAAATCGCAGAGAAGAAGAAAATAGAGGCAGTGAGATTCTCTAACACACTCTGGACGTCTCCAGGCATATAATAGATAGACTGATAACTGACATGATTAAAACAGTCATTTACCCACCGGTAACTGACACATTCAACCAGCCATTTATCCACTAGTAACTGCCTGTCATCAAAACCCCAATAAAGTCTCAAATTCAAACGTTTGAATCTCATTCAAACACACACAGAGAGAGAGAGAGAGAGAGAGTGGTGCAGAGTTCAGCAAAATAAATATAGACTTGGTCTGCCAAGTGACGCGTCACGTCACGGCAAAATAAGGATAAACTTGGTCACAAGTCACACGATTTTCACGCGAAAATACATGAATACACGTGCGCGCGTGTGCGCGTGTGTGACTAGCCAGAACCCTCCTCGTACCATCTCTATCCATATTCAAGGAGTGGTGAGGATTCCACCTTATAAATCGATCTTCCTCACCTTGTGTTAGCAATATGGTACTTAACCATGCATACTTTGAAATTAAGGAAATGTATCATGCTCAAATGGGCCAATTTCTAACAAGTATATCATTGTCTTTGTTTCCCTCTTCCTCTTTTTCTACAGATCTTTGTTTCCTTAATATTGGCATGATATGTAGTCATGTGGATGACATGTAAACAATTAACCAATTAATTTGACAAGATAATGACAACGAGAGATTTGATTGAATTGCTTGGAGAGGGGAGGTAGAAAGCAATATTATGTAAGAAATTAAAGAAGGGACTACAGTGACTACCTATCTATTGAATTGCCCGCTAATTTAATTGCGTAGTGGCTCTCTGTCATGCATCTTTTCTCTATTAATATCCCAAATCTCGTGGCCACACAATTTAAATTATTCTAGAAACTAGCACATGAAAAATACATTGTGAGTCCTTACTAGGGAGTATCAAGTTTTAAATTTCCAGGGTCAACTGTATCAAATTAATTAATCAACCGATCATATTTAGAGATTAACGCACACTGACCCCTTACTAATTAATGGAAGTCCAGACCCTAATTTTCCCAAACAAATGGCTTCCTGCTAGCTTAGCTATCTGATTAGTTAACATCACCGACCAAACGGGGTAATTAACCATGTCGCAGGCACGCACGCCGACCTCCTTGATGGAGATTGTCCTCGCGCGCAGTTACCCGCTCATTTCAGTTTTAGCTTATAGCTTATTTTTTATTATTCATAAATTACATCTTTTTTTGAGCTTTTGGCTTTTTTGCTGGTTCTTTTTTCTCCGTATTCGTTTGTGTTGTCCGTGATGAGCTAGTATTTTTTTCTATTTTTAATTTTTTAAATTTAATTAAGCTAAATAAGCTATTTTCAGGTACAGTGAAATTTCAGTCATAAACTATAGCTTTTCAGCCCAATCGAGCGGGGCCAAGTAATAAACCTTGAAATAATCAAATCCATAATCAAATCACGCCAAACACCACGAGTATCATTATGTATCTTCAAGTATGTACGGACATAATCTTACAGAAATTACTGGGAGAATTTCAGCTGGTAGACGGGGCTGGCTGAATTCCACCGCACTTGAATTGGGCCTACCTGTCAGCCGGCAACCGCGACAATTTTGACGAAATTTAAAATTTACAGCACGCATTTCGAGGCCACTAAACGGTCGGGAGTGAACATCTGAGAAGCGTGCCCCCGATCAGTTGCCCTCGTGTAATTTACTGAATATGCACATTACAGGTCTGTTTATACTGCCAAAATCTAATGCAAACACTCATTTTTTATAAACGACTTTCTTATTTCTCTTGTTATCGTCTTGCTACGAAGATAAAAACAGAGATTACGAGCACATCGTATATCCTACTCCTCTCACGCATGTATCTCACCTTTACTTTTCTCATCGTCCGCGCTTCTTCCGATGCTATTATTTATTTTCAGCCAAACTAATCAGCCGCGGCAAGTAATCAACGTGCACTGCTTATCCCTGCGTATCGTGATTGACTAGTGCATTATTACAGTGCGTAACTGCTGTCTATGGTATTAGGTAACAGCGATTAGCTGATTAATTTGACTTTACCGGCTCATGTACCTGGTGTAGAGATCTTCCACACTGCAAATCCGCGTTCGTGAGACACCATAATTCCGCGAAAAGAGGAAAAAGGAAGATCACGATCTGGTATTCTGGCCTCTTTTAGCTTTGAGTGGCTACGGAGGAGCAAAGCTAATTAGGAGCACTCATTAAAGCTAATTAATTAAAGCGCTTTGAATAAAAAATCTAAGCAAGTCGGGGTACGATTTAGGAGTGGCTAGCTATCCTGCACGGGAGCAAAAGATCCGGGCGTGCCTGTGGCGGTGGTGCGCGTCACGTGCGAGTAACGGCGGCTGGCTTTTCCGTCCCGACACCGGAAGCTTCGCTAACGGCGCCGTCATGGGGCGGTGGGGCCCACGGTGGCAGGGCGGGCTGGTGGCTACGCTTTCTAGGTGGTGCTGGGTTGAGTTAAAATAAGTTGATATGTGGTTGAAATTATACTGTAGCTGATAGACACTTATTTGGCGTAACTAAATTTAAAAAAATAAAAAATAGATTAGCCGCAAACGAATAGGAAAAAAGAATCGGCGAAAATACTCAAAAAGTCAGAAAAAGACAAAATTTAAAAATAATAAAAAATAAATAAAAAATCAGAGGTTCAAGCTGAAATGAACGGGATGTAGAATAGACAGCTTCTTCTTCTTCTTTTTTATCTTTTATCTTTTTTCCTTGTTTTTCATGGACATAGCACGAGGATTGCTTGCTGTTTGTCAGGTGAGGGAAAGACATGTGAGCCAACCTTGCATCACCTTCAACCACTACGAAGGAAATTTTAAAGATAGTTCTTGTGGTTTTGCATTACATGGGTTGATTATACACAAACCCTTTTGTTTGTCCGCCAAACATTGCGGAAGACTCAATGCTACGTGTATATTGAAATGTGCTGTGTTTTACTTTGACGTCACATGAATATTCGTCTATATGGAGTGCATATAGTAAACTAATATAATACTGCCGCACATACCAATTCGGATATGCTCCAAACGGCTGTAAGCCATGGCTTTTTTTAGACTTTTTGGCGGTAAATATATTATAGTAACAGTTAGCTTTTCTGAATAAAAAATAAAAAATAGCAAAAAAAAGAAAATTTGAAAAACACTACTATATATTTAAGATAATACAAAAGAATAAAAACAAAAAATTAAAAAGAATCAAAAAGTTAGAAAAAACGAAACCGTGTAGAGCGGGATGTTGGTCATCTTTCTAGCCTTATCCCGAACAAAATCCAAATGGCTAAGCAATTCAAGTTCAATCAATTATCGTATAGACGACAAAACATTCCGTTGCAGCAGTAACAAGCCTGCTCAACACGCACCTCCAGCTCACGCGCTCCACGCATCCAATCAAACGCAATCCGCCAAAACAACCGTTTCACACAAAATCTGCCCACAGTAAATCAGCCAAAACAATCGTTTCAAACAAAATCTGCCCACAGTATAACATCACAATAAATCAGAAGCGGACCCAGGATAAAAATTGAGTAGAGGTATAAATAACTTTAAACTTGAATTTCAACTTTTTTTTAAACTAATTCTAGGCCTAATAGAAACATTTTTGTTGGATCAATGAGGACACAAATGTTGAAATTTTATCTTATAGGGATGTATGCTAACGATTGAGGCCTTTATTGAGACCCCGCTCAAAATAGCTTATGCTTCTGACTTCTGGTTTATTTTTCACTATTCAATAATTTCTTCTTTTTTTTGATTTTTTTGGCTTTTTTTAGGTTTTTATCGGTTCTTTTTTCTCGTATTCGTTTGTATTGTCCGTGATAGGCTAACCTATTTTTCTATTTTTTAAATTTAATTATGAAAAATAAACCACCATCAGCTATAGTGCAATTTTAGTCAGCTATAGTACTTTGCAGTCATAAACCACTAAAAAAAACCATTTTGAGCACCCCATAGTCGCCCTGCAATAATCTCAAGCCACAGAAATTTTTTTTGCAGTCCTAGGAAAAAAATATGCCAAAGCAAAAACCCAAAAACAAGTAGCCAATGGTACAATGAGGTAACCTCACCGTATGCAGTGACGGGAAGTAGCAGCCCAGTGGTAACCTATAAGCCCCAGGAGTCTTCAGTCCCAGGGGCTCACGCACTCGGCGGCTGCATTCTGCTCCCTGCCTTTTGCGACCCAGCCCCCTCAGCTTCGTATATATTCGCGCCCAGCTCCACTCCCCCCTCTCTTTGTCACAAACACAGGGGCCTGAGGCTTGTCTAGGCGGGCTTGGGATTTCCGGTATTTGCGAACAGGTCCCTTCCTGCCATGGACAAGAAGCAGGGCTTCTTTTCGGCGCTGCGGGAGGAGGTGGCGCGCGGGCTGTCGCCGGCGCGGGCGCGTCGGAGGTCCGCGGCCGCTGCGGCTGAGGTGGCGGCGGCGCTGCGGTACGCGGGGAGCGGGGAGATGCTCGCGCCGCTCATGGAGGGGCCGGATCCGGAGGCCGGCGATGGTGCGCGCGCGCGGCGAGAGGGGTGGGGCCGGTGGGTGCGCGGACAGCTCGCGCGCGCTCCGTCGGCAGGCGCGGCGGCCGCTGGCGGCGCAGGGAGCGCGGCGCGGCGGAACGACCTGAGGCTGCTCCTCGGGGTCATGGGCGCGCCGCTCGCGCCCGTGCATGTCTGCGCCGCCGAGCCGCTCCCGCACCTCAGCATCAAGGACACCCCCATTGTGAGAGCTCGCTGTTTGCTTGCTTGTTCTTGCTCTAGATTGAGTTCAATCCGGTGTTTTGGTGAAATTTGAGAGTGAAAATTTCGTGCCTTTTGTAGGTATGATGTCTAGATTTGAGTTCTTGGCTGCTAAATGCCCCTCCTTTTCAGCTGGAATTAGTGTTTTTTCTTAGCTAACTTCTTGAATTAGTGCTTCCATTTTGCTGTCGAAACCGTTCCTCGATGTTTTCTCTGATATGTGTTTTTAGGGGATTCCAGAAAACTTGTTGGTTCGTTAGGGGAAGGAAACACTGTAAAAATGGGTTCTTGATGTTCAGAAGACTTCATACATTTGCTACAAAATAGGCATCTGAACACACTACCACTGTAAAAAAATGGCCTTTTATGCTATACAACTTGTATTCCTTTAGCAGACAAATGTCCATGTGCTGTTTTTTTTAGGAACAATTTTCGGTATAGAAAGATTGTCCTTAAAAGTTGCATGGTAAATGAGCTGTTTGCTGTAAATTTTGGTTCTTTAGCATTAGAGTATAGCATTGTAGCTGTGTAACAGTGAGGTCTTGATGTGTTCTACGCAGGAGACTTCGTCGGCGCAGTACATTCTGCAGCAGTATCTAGCTGCCTCCGGCGGGCAGAAGCTGCTCTCGTCTGTCCGAAATGCGTACGCCATGGGCAAGTTGCGCATGGTGGCTACTGAGTTTGAGACGGCTGGCCGCGTCGTGAGGAACCGCATGGCGGCGCGCTGCGCCGAGCCTGGCCGGTTCGTGCTGTGGCAGATGGCCCCGGAGATGTGGTACATTGAGCTGGCCGTCGGTGGGAGCAAGGTGCACGCCGGATGCAACGGCAAGCTCGTCTGGCGCCACACCCCATGGCTTGGCGCACGTTCTGCCAAGGGTCCTGTCCGCTCTCTCCGCCGCGCTCTTCAGGTATAACGGCAACACCAGTTTCACCACCATGTCTGTAGCCTGTAGGTCGTGTTGTCCCAATACCCCTGCCCACAGTGCTAGAAGCATAAATTTGACTAAAAAATCCCTTGTTCCTTGTCTCTCTAGGGCCTGGATCCTTTGACCACGGCGAGCATGTTTGCTGGTGCACGGTGCATTGGCGAGAGGAAGGTGAATGGGGAGGATTGCTTCATTCTGAAGCTGTGTGCAGATCCTGAGACGCTAAGAGCGCGCAGCGAGGGCCTTGCGGAGATCATCCGGCATGTTCTCTTTGGGTATTTCAGCCAGAAGACCGGGCTTCTTGTCCATCTTGAGGATTCACACCTTACCCGAATTCAGTCCACAGCTGGAGGTGATGCGGTTTACTGGGAGACTACCATCAGTTCGTTCATCGAGGACTACCGGCCAGTGGAGGGAATAATGATTGCACATTCTGGGCGCTCTGCTGTGACCCTTTTCCGCTTCGGAGAGGTTGCCATGAGCCACACCAAGACTCGCATGGAGGAGGCATGGAGCATCGAGGAGGTTGCGTTCAATGTTCCAGGCCTCTCCATGGATTGCTTCATCCCACCCACTGATATCAAGTCTGGATGTATCAGTGAGACTGTCGAACTTCCGCACGGTGAGAAGAGCAAGGTTGGTCTTCTCCCATGCCATCGTGCTAAGGTTGCTGCGCTGGAGAAGGCAGATGACAATGTTGCGTGGAGCGGAGCCCTGCAGCGAGATTGCAAGTGATTTGTAGTCTGTTCATGCTTGCTTCTTGCGGTGCTACTGACTCATTTTGATGAATGTAGGGTAGAAAGAAAGAGATGAAGGAGGATTTGGAGCTTTGCAATTCCAAATGTCCTCTGTAAATAGGAAGCTTAAGGCATTCACATGGTCTTCCTTCCATATCCCTGAGGAGGCCTTGTGTGAAGAATCCTTTCTGATCTCATTCAGAGATATGGTAGTAGATAGTCTTGTTGGAAACTTTCTGGCTTTTTTTGTCAGTGCCTTATGGAAGAACTAGGGGTGTTCTCCTCCATCCAACCGCATGATAAGGATCATGGTGGTGGTGCTGTTCTTTCTCTTATAGCATTACTAATTATCGTAGCCCAGCGAGGAAGAAGGGTTTCTTCGTCGGCAATTGAGAGTGATTTCATCATCGTCGCGTCTGATTAGCAGTCCAGTGTGCTTTGGTTGGTGATAGTCTGGTCAAACTAACTTTTAGGGGGAAATGGAAGCTCTCAATGGTTGTTGCTCTTTGTTTGGGTATCATGGGTCAGCTTGTTTTCCCTCCCGTCACCTCTGTTATTTAGCATGAGAAGGTGATTGTATTCTACAGAAGTTGATGTAAGCCAAAACTTCTATGAATATCATGGATTGTTTTTTTTTTTTGAGTAAATTGTCCTTTGTCTACTCTTGTGGAAAGTGAAAGTATATGTTAATCCTAATACAAAGTAAAACAAATACAAAGTAAAACTAATTATCCGGTGTAAAGTACGATTTCCTCACCTTTTTTTGCACTCACCCCCCTCTGTTGATTGTTAATGTGAGTGCTATAATGCAACATCAATGTAGCTTTTTTCCCCCAGCTTGCATTCGCCTTTAGTTTGCAGTATGTTGGGGAGTATGATTCATTAATACGACTAGAAAATCGGGCGCGCTTTGCGCGCCTTGCCATATCGCCATATCATCAATTGCAGAAATTAATTCAATTGCTATGACATAGTCCCCTCTTTTTATACCCAACTCTATGACTCCTACTCGGATTCCGATTAGAAATACAAAACCAATTCCGACTCCGACTTCTGATTCCTACTTCAACTTAACTTCGATTACAACCAAAACTTGCATCGACTTCTAAAACAAGATTATTTTCCAACATTCTCTCCTAATCTTGTTTTAGTAACTTCCATCATTCGATCTTCTTCTTTGATCACATTGACCTTCTCCTGCTCCCGCTTCTTTCTTGATTGGGCTTCTGGCTGGAGCACTTGCTCCTGACCTTTGATCTCTGCCATTTTCTTCCCGCAACTCGTTCGTGTTTCCTCCACCAAAGAACTTGTTTCACCGATGTGTGGCCTTGCTTTCGACCACCGTTCTTCACGCCTTGCATCCGCCCGCCACTTCGAATCTTCGTCAAGCCGGTTGGCGTAGTTTGGTTTAGCATTAGCGCTGTGTTATGTACAGCATGGAGGTATGTATCATGGACGGCGTGTGTTTCTTCGAAGAGAGAAGGTGAAGGAAGCGTTCACCATACGTAGAATTGGTTTAGTGCGGTGGCATGTAATCGATGGCACGGTGCAGAGCCAAAATTTTGTCGTAACTGGGAAATAATTTTGATATGAATACGATTCGATGTGGTGATGATAATAAAGCGATGAAAGTCTTACGGTGATAGTGATATGAGGATACAATATAGTATATTTTGATAGTTTTAAGTAAGCAATGGAAACATGTTTGAGATGTTCGAGAGTGGTACAACGTGTTGAAATTCAGCAATGCGGTGTTATTTCAATCGTTGAGCATACGTATAGGTGTCGTGAAACATATATAGTTGAGGCGGAAACGCAGATAATATGTAAATGAACCACAGCATATATCAACGTTGAAGAGTTTAGGTTGGCATATTATACAACGATAAGTCTATCAACGTTGATGAGTTTAGGTTGGCATATTATACAACGATAAGTCTATAGTTCGATTGGTGATGGTTGTATAAGACAAGAGGCATATTATACAATGGTGGCTGTAAAGATATGAGGCATATTATACAACGATAAGTTTACGTTCGATCAGTGATGGCTGCAAAAGATCTGATAAAACACGGTAGTGACAGTGGACAAACCGATGAGTTTACGGTTCTATATGGTATAGCGTTTGAGCAAAATTTGGTTGGCATAGCTTCTCTGTATAAGTAGGGCAAAATGTTATGGCACATCAGTCATTGTGGTATAAGGAGAAATTTTATTGTTTGTTTAATCATGGAACAGGTATTAAAATTGTAGGTAATTAGAGATAGTAACGTGGATATAAATACCTTTTGAAGTCTATTTGCTTTAAGTATCCTTGAACATGCGTCATTTGACGGGTGGCTTCTGTTGTGAGGAACCGACATGACCGAACGTAATGGGAAGACTTGTGTTAGGCATTCATATGTAAATTACTACAAGAAAGTAACCTTATTTTTCTTCAGAGCATCGAGGATTTCCTCATCGGTGTATAATTTGTGTTTTGAGCCAGCTCGATCTTGGTGGCATCTGCGTTTTGTAACTAAGTGGTATAAGATAATCTGTGTTTTATATGTTTGTGAATAGGAAAATGAGTATGTAATTTGTTGGGAATACAACTTGTGGTGATGTTGGTGCTATTTCGTCGTGGTCCTTTTGGGAAGCAAGCGGCGCTTCATGATCTTTGAGATGCAAGTGAATGAATAGTATGTTCAGCTCAGTGAAGGTATCTTTTGTGATTCAATACCGAGCATGGCAAAGCGGATCGGTAGGTGTGTGCTGGTTGTGATCTGAATAGTCAGACGTTCTCTGTTGTAATAGGCACACCGCTTGTGACATGAGTTGGTCCGGTCTCGATTTGTTTCTTGCTTGAGGCGGCGCGTTGAAGGTAAAAGAGTTGAAACCGAATCTATTTGATATGATATTTTTGCTCGTTGTAGCACTTACTGTATCACTGAGACTTTCAAGGGATATTGTCTTCTATAGAGGCGTGTTATCTGTGATGGTATGAAACCCTGGAGACCTTCAGTGGCGGCTACAAGCGAAAGCACCGGAGAGCTAACTAATTCTTCGCCTATCTCTGCAAAGAAGATGAATTCTGCTACTTTGGCGTCTGGGTTGGTGATGTCTTTTGGGTCGACGCTATGAACAGTAAGGTGATACCTGTCATGTGAGTTGTAGGTGTTGATCATTTGTATATGCTAGGTATGTTGTTGGGAAAGTCTGTTCTAAACAAGCAGTAAGCACATACCATGCATCGGCAGTTGTGATGCCACATCTAGGGCATTTGTAAGGGTCTCCCTCAGAGGTAATTGCTCGTTTGCAAGTAGTGCATCCTAGATACCACCATGGCTATTGCGGAGCAAGTTCTTTGATAGCGATGTTCACAGCTTAATTGTTTCCCAAAATATGGGAAGATAGTCATTTATGAGCAAAGATGTTAGGCTTTTGAGAATATAGATCAAACAATATAAAGTAGACAAAGGAAGGGGAATGTTTTTACCAACACATTATGTGGATTCAGTTCAGAGATCTGAGGAACTGTGGAAGTGATGGTCTGGCTGTATGTTGGTGGCTGTCCAATGCATTTAACTTCGTGTGGCATAGCTGCGAAGCTGTTGAATGAATATGTGAACATATATATTTGGAGTCAGTGAGCAAGAACTAAATAGAAGAACAGTAAGCGGTATATCTGAAAGAAAACTGTTAAGAGTAAAATATTGTAATTAAGTAATAGAGGAGGTGTAGAATCTGAATCAATAATAGGAAAAAGTATATGGTCAGGTAGGGTGAGCATTGGATACATGAACTGTGAAGCTGTTGAATAAATATATGAACATATATATGGAGTCAATGATTTTTTTGGGGGGCATGTTTTTAACTTTTTTTAAGTTATATTTATTCTGGGATGTTTTCAAAATCTTTACTGCCATGTTTTGTCACAAAGAAATGAGAACAAAGGACAACACAAGAAAATGGTTGTTAAAAAGTTTATCTCTGAAGTAGATATGCTAATAATCATAGGTTTGTACGTCATTTTGTTATAACAGGCAATTTACGATGATTGCAAGCAAACTGGACAAATGTTAGCTGGATTGCTCAATTGGCCACAGGGAACCTTTGTCTCAAAAGGTTTGTTGTTACTTATTCATTTCAGTACTTAGTAATGTCATTTAAACTATGGTTACTAATTGATTTCTTGCCATTGCATATAGTCCTTTGAATTTTACTGGATGTCGTTGGCAAGCATCTAAGCTTTTGATACTCAAAATAAGGAATGCTACTGTAGGAATCTTTCTTTGCAATTTGAATAAATAAGCGGTGTTTATTATGAATTCTACTTGCATTTAGATTCTAGAAAGAACTTCTAAGATGACACAGTTTTCAAGTTCTTATTCCACCTCACTTGACTTCCTAGAAGCATTGATTTTCATTTTCTGGACCAACATCTTGTTTTCTTTCTGTTGGTCAAACAGGGTGGAGCAGCAAAGGAAGCAAATATGAGAAAATTGTTCATTGGGTTCTCTTTACAGTAGCCAAAAAGCGCTTTTTAGTCATCTCTTCTGTTGCATTGTGCTCAACTATTCTACTTCTCCTTTTGTTGTCAAATTCTTATTCTACTGGTTTTCAAGTTTTTGTTCAAGAAAAAATCTTAGTCAAAGGCTCAAAGCTGCTATTTTAATTTGGCAGGTGGTATTGGATAAGGAGAAACAAAAGACTACTGTTGAGAGAGAGATCAACATTGGAATCGAAAGAATCTGTTTGGATCTACCGGTAATGATCACGTAGAGACAA
Organism: Dendrocalamus sinicus; assembly: GCA_036346575.1. Classification (NCBI taxonomy): domain Eukaryota; kingdom Viridiplantae; phylum Streptophyta; class Magnoliopsida; order Poales; family Poaceae; genus Dendrocalamus; species Dendrocalamus sinicus. Next base: position 108,235 of record JAYEVI010000353.1, on the reverse strand, counting down.
TGTATTTGAAAGGGAACTGTTAGAGTAAAAGGCTGTAGTTAAGTAACAGAGGAGGCGCCGAATGTGAATCAATAATATAAAAAAGTATATGGTAACAGAGGAGGCGCCGAATGTGAATCAGTAATAGAAAAAAGTATATGGTTTGGCAGGGTGAGCATTGGATACATGTTTGTTTTACAATGTGAGTATGATTGAGTATCCAACCTGTTTTGTAAGGCCATGAGGATGGGAGATGTGAGAACGAGAACACACACCCATGGAAGCGTGCAACAGTGCGATGATCCCGACATGGGGATCCAGATCATCGACTCGCTTTGCTTGGGCCTTTTCCCGCTTTATTCTTCCGGTTGACGGTACAAAAGGACAATATCATTGGTGCGAACCGTAAGTGAAAACACCCATTTCTCATCATTAGCTTTTATAATAATTGACCAACACATATATAGAAAGAGGTCTGAAAACGTTTTTATTCAAGAGTTCATATTGGCAAGTTCCAAAAGCTTTACACAACTCAATGAATACCTATGAATGGGACACACGACTCACTAAGCCTAACCCGTATGAATGTGTTACACTACATGCAAAGTTTCATAGATAACATATCTAAATTCCGAGGGCAAATATGGAGAGAAGACCCTTGAACAGACAACTATTTTTCTTATTATATAACATTTCATAGTCTCCAGAACATTCACATTGCATGTGAAGCATCTAACAAATTTCTATATAAACTAATCAAAACAAACACTAAACTAAAAATGCAAATATCAAAACTATATGGAACCAAACAGAAATATGGACCTATGGCAAATGGTTTTATATAAAAGGAAGATTAGTGCCACACTGCCAACATGAGAACGAGAACACACACAAAAATGCCAACGGTAATATCGTCACTCTCCACAAGATGTGTGCCAAGTATAGTTCAAGTCAAAGCATAAGATATAAAATCAAGCTAGCCATCATTGTGTACACAGTGCATTTGAGCTCTTTTACTGGAATACTATATCCTCATAGGAACCAATCACTCAATAAAGTGCTCAACTCTATCTAGATCCGGCTAAAACAACAAAAAACAAGTCTTTGTTGAAATACCAATTTGGATCAATTGAAATCACGTAGTTTCGAAAAGGCCACATGGACCAACTTTGATAGCAATGAATTTTGATTACCGTGCAAGCGTCGGTTAAATAGCCACCCATTGAAGGAAATTCCTTCTTGTATACAGCCATTAACAAATTAATAGCTCCCACAGACAAACAAGTTAATACCATGCGACAAAGAATTTGAGAGAGTGAACTGCATGCGGAAGTGAAACTTGCTGAACTTTTAAAGAATAAAATAGAGATCCAGTCTAGTAAGTAGCAACACCGATAACTTCAAAGCTATTAGCTGCAAAGGTGGATATTCAGTAAACGGTAAATTAGAAAACAGGAAACAAACCTCACGAATCCCTAGTGTCGGCATATGTGGAAGAAAATCATCGCCAACACGGAGCAAGGCTCCATGATCTCAAGCTTGGCAATGATATGGGCCTCGCGTTCGGTCACTACCTTGTTGAGGTACACCAACGAGTCCTACGGATCGGTGGCGTAGTTCCCAAGATGAGCGACAGCGAATCAACAATGTCTAAAGACAATCTGCGAAAGGATGGCTAACGCAAGCACACGAATGAAATTTTTGTTTGCATATTTCGTGACATCTTTCGTGATCATCAGGTTGCCTTCCCCATTGCCCACTCTCACTTTGCACGAAAGCGAGTTTACGATGAGCCATACTAACAAGCAATGAAATTCAAGAGTATAACAAAGAAATATCCACCCTTATGAACTGCACTGAACCCTAAGTCTCATACCAAATACCAAAACAAGATCAAGACCAATTGGAGAGCGACCACAACGGGCAAAGAGACAGAGGCCAAAAACTAAACAATCGAAACGGAAACAAAGGCAACGAGCCCCGCAAGGCAAAGCAAGACCGAAGACAACACGGAGAGCGAGATCGCTAAAGCATATCGCATTGGACCGAACGCTACGAGCCGCTCGGATCTGGCGCATTGGACACGATAAGGACCAAATCCCTCGGAACAAGCAAACTGACGAGGCGCACACAAAGGACAGGGACGAGGCGCAGGGTGATCGAATAATTAATTCCTGCAATTGAAGTCATGGCAGAGTGATCAAATAATGGCGAGTGCGGAACAAGCAAGCGACGAGGCGCACACAAAGCTATCCCAGAGTGATCAAAGCAAAGACACGGTGTAAAGCGAGCATCTCCTTTGCATACTCCTAAACAAAATATCTTCTATAAGAATAGACAGAAGGTCAAACAACAACGGGGCCATAAAAGTAAAAACAAAGATGTCTCATCGCGCTACCACGCTCTTGGATGCGAGTGATGGTTGCTGCAGCCAAGGGTCTGAATGTGTACTATGAGCTTTTAGTCTCCACCATCACCCACCTTTACCATCGGCAAAGGAAAGTCCAGTTTATGTCGCCAACAAAAGACTGCAGGTTGGCATCGGCGTTTGGGCATGAGTAGAAAAATCACAGGGAAAGAAGAATAGATTTTCACAAAAGAAGACCGAAGGCAAGATCCATCAGCGAAGACCGACGGGCGGCGTGGATATCAAAGCATCCACACCGCCGAAACTCGTGGTGGGAGCAAACGGCAGCTCTCTTTAAGTTCTCCGATAGCAAAACACCTACATCACTAAAAAGAACCATACACATCCCACTGCTTTGAGCATCACGTCTATCAAACTAAACCACACTTTAATTGGATTGAACATAAGGTACAACTTCATGGTGATATTCAGAAGGCTGAAACAACATCGCCAACGCACAACAGAACATGCCATTTTACTTGATTTTATACATACATGAAGTCAGTTAACAACATACATGAAGTCAGTTAACATTGGCATGGTGAATCCTTGTCAACTCGAACTTGTACGATTTGCTCAATGTTAGCCCTGGTTATACTCGATATGTCTAAAGCAATTGGTTCATTCGAATGCAAACATGTAAATGGAGAGCGGCGAGATCTGAGTCACTCACCGAGATCCCGGACTTGGAACTTGATGTTGTTGTACTTGCACCGTCTCCACGTTGAAGCCAATCGCTGCAACAAAGCACACAAACACAACATCACATCACATCAAATCCAACATCTTATCGCACTCACCAAACAATGTACAAAGGAGTCGGGAATGAGCATAGGAACCCACTTGGGATCGTGGAGACGACCTCCCATCTGCAGCCAATCTGCGCGCACCACACCGATCGAAGTCGAACCCTCGCGAAAACGCAGATCCGCCTCGGTAATTGCGAGGATTGCAACATTCAAGAAGGCGAGTGAAACCCGTCGTCGACGGATCACTTCTCGCCGCGGGTGCCGGAACACCGCCTCCTCGATGTCCGGCTTGTCGCCTGCGCCATAGCCTCTGGCGCGCTTCGGGGCGGCGAGGACGTTGACGGCGGGCATCCGGAGGCAGCCGAGGAGGTACTGGTAGGATCGCGCCACGTGGGCATGGACTCGAGCTGCGCGAAGTCGTCGGGGCCGTGAGGCGGCCCTCGTGACGGCGCCGGTGAAGTCGTTGAGCTGGAGCCGCCACTCCTTCGGAAGTCGCGATGCGGCCGCGGAGGCGCCGACCGATCCGCCCTCCCCTCCGCCTCAGGTTCGGCCTCCCCTCCGGCCTCTGCGGCTCCCCCGCCGCCTTCGTGCCGGCGGATCCGGCCTCCCCTCCGGCCTCGGGCTCGGCCTCCCCTCCGGCCTCGCGGCTCCCCTCCCTCCTGCGCCGGCCGGATCCGGCCTCCCCCTCCGGCCTCGGCGCCTCCCCTCCGCCTCCGCCGCCCGGCCCGGATCCGGCCGCGGTGAGTCCATCCACCCCGCGAGCATCCCATCCGCGCGGCGGCGGGAGGCGGAGGGGATGGGGAGGCGGCGGGGAGCGGGGAGGAGAGGGTTGGGGAGGCGGCGGGGAGGGGGAAGGAGGGGGACCGGGAGGAGGGGGCGGCGGGGAGGGGGAGGAGGAGGGAGGAGGGGGCGGCGGGGAGGAGGAGGGAGGAGGGGCGGGGGGAGGCGGCGGGCGGGGTAGGGGGGGGAGGCGGCGGCGGCGGTGGCGCTGGGGAGCGGGGGAGCGGGAGGGAGGGGGAGGAGGGGGAGGCGGGGGCGAGGGGAGGAGGAGGAGGGGCGAGGCGCGAGAGGAGGAAGGCGGGGTTCGGGCGGGCGCCAGCCACGAGATGGAGCAGTCGCCAGCCAGCCGGAGCCTCGCTCGCCACGCTGTCGCCGCTGCGAACGCACGCCGCGGTGCGTGGAGCGCTCGCGCGAGGAGAATGGGTTGGGTTTTAATAACTTCGATGGCATGGTCCCTGGTCCCATGTGCTTCTCTTTGCGCTCCATCCTTAGGACATCTCTAATAGTATTATATTAGTCCGTTAGCTCTTCCAAAACTGGCAAAAAAATTCGATAGGGCTCGAATCAAAATTGCTTCGATTAAAGTAGCTATTGAGTTCAAAATTGAAATGGGTTCATTTCGAGTTAAAAAAAGGTTAATAAGGCTCGACTTGATAGTGACTTGTTAGCTTGAATTCGAAATAACCACTTAAACGATAAATAAAATGATTTTACATCGAACAATGACAATTTCGAAAGAAGCTCAACAATAGGTCATTAAGCTCAATAGCCAGCCTCTTCCACATCAGCAAAATCATAGGTGGGGAGAGAAAAAGGAGAGAGAAGATAAGCCGTCCTCTCCTCACATGACAACCGCTTCACGCGAATCTAGACCGAAGTGACGAGCAAATGTGCAATTGGAGTAACGTCATTCGCTCCCTATGCGGTGTGTGGGTCCAAATGACGGTGCAGCCTAGATGCACGACCAAGATGATGACTCGCTCAGTGGCGAAGGCCATCGAAGTGAGACGCAGATGGCCAAGGCGACATCATCAGGGCCATGTCCTCACTGTATTCGGGCGCTGGCAAGCTAGATCCAATGACCATGGCTCCGGTCTCATTAAATCAGACCATTAGTAGGTCAGATCTCACCAGATCCACATGTTTGGTAGCGATCTCTAAGGTGGGTGGTGATGAGCTCGGAGATGGTGGCCAGGGGTGGTAAGGGAGGACGGAGTTGGAGAGCGGTGGCGGTGAGGAAGGAAGGCGCCGATGCCAGCAGTGGACGGCCGCGGGAGGAATGCAGCGAGGGAGTGGAAGCGCGTGTAGGTGAGGAGAGGCGCAGGGAGCAGGGAGAGGATGGGGCATATGGCGGTGGCGACGAGAGATCTGCCACTTGCCGATGGCGAGAAAGCAGGCATCGGTGTTGCCTTGCTCTCTTCGTCAGGCGTGGTTTTGATAAGGAAGAAGGGAAAGAAACAGATGGGAAGAAGGGTGACTTGTTGGCCAACTGTTGAGGCATGTTATGAAATGATATCGTTTCTTGTGCCAAAAGACAAACAGTTGAAGTTGTTATCTTTTACATAATTGCTAGATGATGTGGACTTATGTAGAAATAACTTAAATGATAAACTATTGTACATCTCCTCCGGAGCTTCGGCATCATGCTACTGCCCTCATGCCGTTGGCATTGATGGCCTTGTACTCTTTCTTCCTGTGAGGAATAGTTTTATTGGTAGGGTTGTGTGTGTTCTCCTTGGGAAGAAAGAGACCAATGTCCAAGTTAAACAAAAAAAATATACAAGTACTCTCTACTCGCCTATCTACCCTACTCATCCAAATTCTTGCAAATTTTTGCTATATATAGCATCTTTTCAACTCATATTCATAAAAATAGTTGTATGCGGCTGGTATTGACAAAATAGCATACGCCACTCGGTGACCAGTGGCGGCGCTGCATCCGACCACCGCTCGCAGCGCTTATCGCTGGCCACGGATGGAATGTGGCCTATTGTTCGGCCACCCGACGGTAGGTGTGTCCTGCCGTCTACCCACAAAACGGCAGGTGCTTAAGCCGGCTTAATTACCTGCCTAAATTTGTAATTTTATATTATATTGTTCAAAATTTTAAATATAGCAAATAAGCTCAACAAATTTCAAAATTTATGCATAGCCTCTTGACATAACATACTACATTGTGTAATTTTTTTTCATAATTTTATCTGTTCTAAATGTTGCTCAAAAATTTGTACAATTTGGATATTTGTAAGAATTGTTATATATAACAAACGAGTTCTAAAAATTACAAAATTTTATGTGAAGCCTTCCGACACAGTTGACCTAACTGTGTAATTTTTTGAGAATTTTATATACTCTAAATTTAGCATGTTAATTTATGTTAATTTAATCGTAATTACCGATATGCGAGGAGGGATGTCGCCCCCTTGGTGCTGCCCCTTGCCTGTTCCCTCTTTCGGACATATGTTGGCTCGACCATACTAGCCCCCTTCGCTCACTCCCTCGTCTGCACAAATATTTGCCTATCCATGTCGTCTCGCCTCGCCTACTTTCTCGTGCGCACATATGTCCTCTTACTATGCTGTCCCACGTCGTCCATAGTGTTGCGTGTCAACAACGCGTCCGTAATTTCCAATGGTAATGCACCAGGTTCTCTTTTCACTCGGCTACAAATATGGAGCTCTCGCAATCACTCATCTAAACTGAGTTTCGCTTCTTGTAGGAAGAAGAACCTTTTGTCATACAGTAACATAGCAAGCCGAGGGGCCAGTAGGAGCGGGGTCACTAAAGAAAGATCTTCCCCTGAAAAGGAGGGAGGACTTCGGCCCTAACTACTGCTTGATTTCAAACAAGCGGGCTCAACCAGTATGGACAAAATGCAGACATAGGGAGGACACGATCGTCCAGGTCATCGAATGCCATTTCAATGGCAGACGATGTTTTTTCCAATGCCCACACTCTAGGATACAATTAGCTAATAGTTTATTTTCTCTTACTGCTAATAGAGCTTTCATTTTAACCCTCCTTTCTAGTAGATGGTGAAATGTGACTTCGTCTTCTGGATTGATCCTCCCCATGAACACTATGTTGTGAGGTACATAGATACCCTAGTTGCATGTGTACGTGCCACTACAACGACGACCAGCCATGACCGAGGTGCCCCCCACTGTAACACTCTATATGGGTACCGTGAGGCACTTTCTTCCAGTGGCACGCACAGAGAAGCTTGTAGCACAGTATTCTCATGTGTAGTTCGTGGTTATGTTCAATCTTGTAAAGTATGTAACTGAATGGTGTACGCGTCGTTGCGGTTGCTATTTGTTGAGTGGATTGTTCAAACGCTGCGTTGCGTGCATTAAGCTAGAGAGATCGATATGCATTGAACAAACGTACATCATACAAAAAAGTACAAATAAAAACCCAACAGTATTACAGACAAATGTGGAGACGAGGGAGCGGGTGAGGGTGGACAGCACGGACATAACGACATTGACCACCACACACTGACCAGTCAACCACTGGCCCAATATGAGAACTCGATGTACTCGAAAATCACAACAGTGAAGCACTCGTACCGACTATGAAAGTTTACGAGTACCGACCATGAAACCTGCGGCAATTGACCGCTAAGCCTCCGACTACCGAAGGCAGAACAGTAGACTGTGAAGTCTACGAGTATCGACAAGACTTCTAAATTTATGACCATCGAGTACTGTAGCTACGACCATCAAAGCAGTCTACAAAACCTACGACCAATGACCGCAGAGCTCTCGACTATCGACCAATAAAATCTTTGACTATCGAGTACGGCCAGTAAAGTTTACGACTATCGAGTACTATAACTATGACCATGAAAGCACTTCGTACACCTATGACCACCGACCGCAAAGCCAGACGTGGTCGAAAGCTACCGTGGTCGTAAGCTAGACATTATCGAAAGTTGCTGTGGTCGAAGCCAGCCGTAGTCGAAAGCTGCTGTGGTCGTAAGCCAGACGTGGTCGATAGCTGCCATGGTCATAAGGTAGACGTGGTCGACAATTGTCGCGGTCGAAAGCTGGACGTGGTCTAAAACTGCCGTAGTCGAAGCTAGCCGTAGTCGTAGTCGTGTTCATGCCATGGTCTGTGGACGTTTGAAGTCTAAAGTATGTGGTCGTAGTCTGAAGTCTGAAGATTGAAATCACTCGTAACTGAACAAAATCACTTGAAGGAAAAGTCTTCCACTGCAAACGACCAAGTCTTTCACAAACGCAAAATCCAAAGTAAACCAAATGTCAATTATTCATCATCTCTTTATTTACGACCATCCACATGGTCTAACAGATTTTTGTCTTTCTTCCGTGCTTGTTTACTTGAGATGATGCTCTACCCAGACTTATGTGGCACGCCACGGCCACCAAACATCGGTTTTGCCGCTGGCCGTAATAATCATCAAAGCAACTGCACATAAAAAACAAGCAATCTATCTAAGTACAAATGATATGTACTTAACTCCAGCAATAAGTCACATGTATGGACACACCATAAGTCACACTTGCATGGACACAAACTTATATGAACATACCATGACTAACATTTACATGTACATCGTCATGACTCACAACCAAAACCAACTTAACTTAGCACAAGGGCTAGTTTGATCGTACTCACCAAACTGGTCAGACCGTCATGATTAGGCCGGTTAGACAATTGTCAATTCCTTCACGAAACGCAACGTAGATCTCTTTGGAAAATAGCTACCGCTAATTATGGACCGATACTACCACACATCTGTCAGGCCGCCATACACTGGCTGATCAGATCATCGGCCGGTCTAACCACCAGCCAACGGCTTGTTACACTGCCACCACTCTGACAGTAAAAACAGAGATTCAATGGCACAAAATCAAATTCAAACAATCACAATACAGCGAAAGTAAAATCAAATACTCGTCATTATTATGAAACTGCCACCACATAGTTTACAGATAATAAAGCCACCCTCCTAGGCCCAAAAAGCACATCAAATTATTGTTGCCGTCAATCGATGCTTCATTTCATTTCTACACGGTTTTTACCGAGCCTACGTCTCCATAACCGAAGAATAATGTGGGAGGAGATCTCCCAATCCGATGTGATGCATGCATTACTGAAAAATCAATCAAACAAGCATGAATCCAGCTATTTTTTTGGCAGCTTTTCTGAACCCGTTTGCTGTGTTCTTGAGGAGTTTGAGGACCACACCACACACAGAAACACTCGAAGGTTGTTAAGAACAGAGCTGTTTTAGACCCTGCTCGAAATCGCTTCGGATTCTGACTTCTGATTTATAGCTTATGTTTTTATATTTTTTTGGCTTTTTAGTTTTCTCTTTTTATTTTTTCTTATTCTTTCATATTATCTGTGCAATTTTTTTAAAATTTTTATTTTTTATATTTAATTACTTAGAATAAATTAATTATAACTATAGTGTAAAATAAATCATAAGTCCGTTTTTATATGGAGAGCCATCTTAGAACTTTAAACAGCAAATCAATCCAATCAATCCTGGAGGAGAGGAAGGGCAATGCAATGCCACTGCGTTTGCTCTGTCTTTTCACTTGGTGGCTAAAAGCGAAGTCTTCATCAAGAAAGAGGAGTGGAAAAAGTTGCCAATGCGCAGAAAAGTTGCCACCTTTACTCCTCTAGTGCAATTGCAAGGTTTGTTCAGTAATATATTCCATTCCATGCAATGGCATCTGAAAGTCCAAGGGTTGGTGGTGAGGAGAGAAATAAATTACTACTAGTGCCGAATGATCTGAGCTTACTGTACTTCACACAGTCTGTCAGAGAGAGCTCAGATTAGTTCACTCTAAAAAGTTTAAGCTTTATTTATAATTTTAGCTATTAGTTTTATTAAAATCATATAGTAGCGAATGTTAATTTTTCTAAGTTATTTAATTAAAATAATAATGAAATAATAAAAAATTATTATATGATCACAGACAATAAAAAAATTAAGAAAGGAAAAGAAAAACTAGAAAAACTAAAATTAGAAGTTAGTATATTTTAAATGACTTCTGACTTAAATAATCTTAAGCCAAAAAAAAAAGCCAGAAACGAACCCAAGAAATGCCCTGGGTTAAAGAATAAAGATGGTAATGGAGTTAAAGTGAAGCTGAGTTCTGCAGGCATTTGGCTGTAAAGTTCAGGGAGGTTATGCAGAAAGGTTGGTCTTAGAGAGCGGGAATGTCTGAGAGGCTATCAGGGCTTGGTTGTTTTGGTTTTAACGTATGACTTTTGACGACTTATGATTTTACGCAGTTTATGAGAAAAAAAATATAAAGTAACATAAATTTAAGTGTGGTTTTAGTTAATATAAATGAAATCGCTACAGTATGTATTTCAGTCAATTTTTAGACCAATCTTAAAAATATATTCTATTTAAAAATTAATTATTATAAAAAACTGAAAACAATTTTTAAAAGATAAAAAGAAGCTAGAAGGCATGCGAGAAGACGCAGAAGAAGCCGTCGTGGCGTTGCACCAAGCTAGGGCAGAGACTGATGAAAGAAATAATTAAACAGTCTGGAAGTATGACAGCAGAGCACACCTTTCCTAAGCTTGTGTTAAGTACGGTGACCTATGTTAGTCTTTTTAGTATTTGAAACTATGTTCTGCAAAGAGTTTTAGGTGAATCTCAGTAGAATTAGATTTCCTAATTTTTTAGAGTAGGATTCTTGCTTTATTTTAGAGGATAATTATGAAGAACTCAAGCAACAAAGTAAAGAAGTTCCTCATCTAAAGGTAGAAGTGCATGAGACAATTAAAGGTTAAGTTATTCTTTAGCACTAGATTCTTGTATATAACAAGAATCCGAGAGTCTTAAAAGATTTGAGAGGATTATGAGAGAGTGATAATCTCTTGTATTTTTTTGAGGTTGTACTTAAGGTATTTGCGGTCGGCTTCGCTAAATCTGTTTTCTCTTATCGTGGTTGTTTCAACGTCATTATTTTTGTTCTCTCTACGAGATTTATCTTCTTGGTTTTTGATATCGTACACACTAGTGTCATATATCATAAACTCTAATCTGATCTAAAGGCTGCTACGTATAAGAAGAGATATCAAAGTATAACATCAAGCCTTCAGATGAGTTTTTGGATGTATAAACCCTAGTATGGTATTGAATTTAAGTCCATGTTGTAGCTCTGGTGAAGCAGGGGGAGAGTGTCGAAGCATGGGCGAGAAGTTCACTTTAGGCGGAATGGGTGGTGACGCTGGGAACTCAACAAAACAGGTCAAATACGGGAGAAATCGGTGGGAACAAGAACAGATTCTTCTGCAACTGGACAGCACTAGCTAGTGTTGTAAGGTCTTACGACCTCCCAGGACCCTTTACGACTTGTTAGAGTCGTTTACGACCAGATAGAAATTGAATACGACCAGTCCTGGATGCTTACGACCAGTTCCGATCACTTCAAACTCTATCGATCGATTTTCCTCCGTAGTCGTAAAAACACTGTAGCAATTACGACCACTCCTTCTTATCGAGCGCTATCTTCCTCCAGCCGCTCTCGAAGATACCGTGGTCGTAAATCTTTACGAACACGCAGTGATGCTGGCGATCACTGTTCACCGTAGTCGAACACCCTTTCGACTACGTTCACTTTCCTGCAACGTGATCGGAGTCGCTTCCGATCACGTACTAACCTTCTCGATGTAGTCGTAACTCCTTACGACCACCTTCAACTCCTTACGACCACCTTCACCGTGGTCGCAGCCTTCTCGCGTGGTCGAGATTTCTTGTACCTTTGCCGTGATCGTAGCGTCGATCGATCACGCCCGCTGGAATTTCGCCGTGGTCGTAACTCCTCCCGATCACGCTTGCGGTGATCGTGAGCCCTTTCGACCACGCCTTGCACAAACACACGACAAAACAATACTTTGTGTGTTTCCCTCTTTTTTGTATTTTCTCAATTGCTTGGTTCTTCGAATACATGGCTCTAAGCCTCTTTTTATACCCGGCTGTTTTACTTCAACACGGGTTCGCCTACGATTACACCTCGGATTCCGATTCTAATACGACTTCTACTCGTCGACCGTCTAGGACTTGGTCTCTGTCTTCGACTTCGATTTCTCCTCCGTCTCGACTTGATTACTTCCAAACTTTGTACGTGACTCTAAACAAGATTATTTACAACATTCTCTCCTAATCTTGTTTTTCCACTTCAATCATGCCGATCTTTTCCTCATCTCCGAGAACTTTATCCGCCCAACCTTCGAGAATGTCGACCTTTTGTTCATCTGTCTTGATATAGTCAATAGCGATCTTCCCTTCTTCGACACAATCTCGATATAATGATATCTTGTGTCTATGTGTTTGCTTCTATCATGTAGAACCGATTCTTGCTCGATATTGCAGATTTGTTATCAACCCCGAGCTTCACCTTCGGATTGTCTCGTCCGACAATTCACTTAGCGATCAGGCGAGCCAAACTCCACGACAAGATCTTTGCGCTCATGCGATGTACTCGGCTTCACAAGAAGATAATGCAACCACCTTTTGCTTCGGATTGCCAAGCGATCGGACTCTCCCAAGCACAAACATTACGCTGTCGTGCTCTTCCGATCGTCGACATCTCCCGCCATGTCGCTGCATCAGAGCTCCGTCGGCGACAAACCGTTTGCTCCTTTTTCTTGAACTGAATCCGAGATTCGAGTACCTTTGATGTATCTCGGGATGTGTTTCGGCATTCATATGCTCTGAGTCGGTTTCTCCATAAAGCGACTTACGTATCCGACCGCAAATGAGATGTCCGGTCGGTGTGCACCAGATATCGTGAGACTTCCGACAATGCTCCTATAAGTCGTGGCATCAGCCGGTGATCTGGGCCTGTCTTGCTCAACTTGGATGATTCTCCATTGGGGTTTGACATGGATTGCACTCTTCCATACCGATTTCTCCGAATCTTTCGAGCATATCCCGATGACAAAGTGTTATGCCGTTGTCGGTTGATTTACTTCAATGCCGAGGTAGTAGCACGAAAGTCCTAAATCGGTCATTTTGAACGACCTCTTCATCTCTTCTTTAAACCTCATAATCTCCTTCGAGCTTGATCCAAGAATGATCAAGTCGTCCCACGAAACACCCACGATTAGTCCGTTCTTCGCATCTCCCTTGAGTATACGGCATGTTCGAGTGGCTTTTTCAAACCGAGTGCCGTTAGACTTTTGTCAAGTTTCAAATTCCATGCTCGTGGTGCTTGCTTAAGTCCGTAGAGAGTTTTGTTCAGCTTCAAGACTTTCTCGGCTTGTTTCTTGGATTGAAAACCCGGCGGTTGAGAAACATAAACTTCCTCCTCAATGTCTCCGTTCAAGAACGCCGTTTTCACATCCATGTGGTGAATCTCCCATCCACCGCTTGTCGCCAATGCAAGAAGTAGTCGTATAGTCTCCATACGAGACTCTTCGGGCAAAGACTTCTTCGTAGTCGATGCCTTGTTTTTGAACATACCCTTTCGCCACAAGTCGTGCTTTGTGTTTTACGACTTCTCCCTTGGAATCCTTCTTTACCTTGAAGATCCACTTTAAACCGATTGCTCGATGACCCTTTGGCAAATCGGTGAGTTCCCATGTGTCGTTCTCTTCAATCGACTTCAACTCTTCTGCATAGCAATTCTCCAAAGATGCATCCCCTTTGCTTCTTCATAACTCGTGGGTTCTTCTGCAGTCGTGCAAAATAACAATTCTTCAGACTGCATTGGTTCAGTCTGTGCATAGATCTCGCTAATGCTCCTTATCTTCGGTACTCGACCGTTTGAATCTTCTTCATCGAGGTCTTCTATCTCAGGTAATACTTCGTGATCGATACTTGAGTTTTGGGATGTGGTCATAGCTTCTTCCGTATTGTCGGTATTTTCGACTTCGACTTCGAATGTTACCCACTTCGATATGTCCTTCTCAATGTCCTCGTGTTCTTCCCACTCCCAATGTTTGTTTTCTTCAAAGACCACGTCTCTGCTCACATGAATCTTTCTTTCGACCGGATTATAGCACCTGTACGCCTTGGTGCCTGGTTCCGAGCCAAGATAGATCATCCGTCGGCTCCGGTCGTCTAGCTTCTTGAGATAAGTGGATGGCTTTACATGGGCTAAGCATCCAAGACCCTTAGATGCTCGACATTGGGTTTTCTTCCGACCACTGTTCATATGGAGTGACTCCATCCGGTGATCGCGTGGTCGCACGATTTAGCGTATAGACGGCGTGTCGCATCGCATTCGCCCAAAACCTCCGGCGAGAATCGGCTCTTCAATAGACTTCGTGCCGTTTCGACCACGGTCCGGTTTCTTCTTTCTACGACTCCGTTTTGTTGAGGTGAATACGGAGCCGTGAAGAATCTTGCAATGCCCTTCTCTTCACAAATCGAGTCGAACTCTTTTGCGAGGAATTCTCCTCCTCGGTCTGATCTGACCGACTTCACCTTCTTATCGACTTCGTTTTCGACAAGAGTTATGAACTTCTGAAAGTTCGTCTTTGCCTCATCTTTGCTCTTCTGCATGTACACCCACATGGCTCTTGAATAGTCATCCACGATCAACATGAAGTATTGATTTCCGGCATCTGTACGAGGTGTGATTGGTCCGCACAGATCCACGTGAACCAGTTCGAGTGCTTGCGAAGCTCTGAAACTCGTCTGATGTGGAAAACCGCTACGAGTTTGTTTCGCCACGAGCATACTTTCGCGGACTTGCTCGGGTGGTCGATTGTCGGTAATCCGACCACCATCTCCTTTCCGCCATCGTGTTGAGACTTTGAAATTCAGATGTCCGAATCTTGCGTGCCATAGCGAGCCGCATCATCGGTTGTAGTCTTCATACACTTTGGCTTGCATGCTTCAATTTGAATTTTATGCAGACGGTTTACCGTTCTCTGTACTTTCATCGAGAATCGCTTCGGTGTGGTCGTACATCTTGAGATAGGTGTCTTTGAGTTCAATCCGACAACCTTCTTGATCCAATTGTCCAAGGCTTATAATGTTGCTTCGTAGACTTGGAATGTAGTATACATTTGACAATCTCCTCTGCTTCCATCCTTGCTCTGCATCGGATCGTGCCTCTCCCTTTTATCTGAATGGTCGAGCCGTCTCGAACTGTACTCTTCCAAGCACATTCTTATTTAATTCGTAAAACATCGATGCACGCACCGTCATGTGGTTGCTTGGCTCCGTTGTCGAGATACCAGTCTGCCGTCCGCTCTTGAGTTGGCTCTCCTTCCTTCAATAGACTTGGAAATACTTTCTCTTCGTTTAACAGAACCATTGTCGGTTAAATGCGGTCTGAGCGACAACGATAATGTCGGCTCTTTGTGCTCATCTGTTTGAGCCAGGTTTGCTTCCTCTACTTTCTTCTTACTTCGGCAATTCGCAGCATAGTGACCATACTTCTTGCAGTTATGGCACTGGATGTGGCTCCGACATTCGGCAGCGTAATGTCCGAATTTCTCGCATGTGTAGCACTGGACATCAGACTTGTATGTCTGGTGATTGCCGTCTCCACGACCACCACGACCTCCTCGACCACCTTTTCCATGACCACCTTGGCCATAGCCTCGTCCTTGTCCTCGCCCATGAGACACGCCGCGGCCACGACCACGTCCACGACCGCCCCTTGATGATGATTCTCCTCGGTTCTTCGTGTCTTCCTTTACAAACAATGCTTGTTGGTTGTAAGTCCCTTGTCCTTCATTGTCGGCTTGATAACTCTTCAGAAGCTGCTCGTGTGCTTTGAGCGCTCCAGTTACCTCCTCAACCTTCATCTTCGAGAGGTCTTGCGAGTACGTGAGTGTAGTTACGACCGGGAGAAACTTCTCTGGTAGTACTCGTAGATACTTCTTCACCGCCACCTCGTCTTTCAAGTCGTCGCCGAGAGATTTGATCTCGTTTACGACTTCGTTAAACTTCCCAGAGAACTCCTCCACAGTCTGGTTCTTTCCCATCTTCAATGATTCAAACTCACTCCTCAATGTTTGAAGTCGAACTTCCTTCACTCGATCTACTCCTTGGTGCATTATCTGCAGAGTAGTCGGGCGTCTTTGCCGCCTCCTTGCCGATCACCGTCGCATCATCGAGTCGGGCACAGCCTGATAGATCGCCGCCATCGCCATCTTGTCAAGTCGTTCATCAATGACTTTGTCTTTCTCCTTTGGTTCAACTGGACCCCAGACTCCCTGTGCGATCATGTTGACCTTCATCTTCATCGCCCGGATCGGGTAATTGTCCGAACGAGGATCGAATCGCAACGACACGCTTTCCTTCACCTTTGAAGCCTCCGCCATGGTTCACCAGGCTCTGATACCAACTGTTGTAAGGTCTTACGACCTCCCAGGACCCTTTACGACTTGTTAGAGTCGTTTACGACGAATAGAAATTGAATACGACCGATCACGGATGCTTCGACCGATTCGATCACTTCAAACTCTATCGATCGATTTTCCTCCGTAGTCGTAAAAACACTGTAGCAATTACGACCACTCCTTCTTATCGAGCGCTATCTTCCTCCAGCCGCTCTCGAAGATACCGTGATCGTAAATCTTTACGAACACGCAGTGATGCTGGCGATCACTGTTCACCGTAGTCGAA
Organism: Dendrocalamus sinicus; assembly: GCA_036346575.1. Classification (NCBI taxonomy): domain Eukaryota; kingdom Viridiplantae; phylum Streptophyta; class Magnoliopsida; order Poales; family Poaceae; genus Dendrocalamus; species Dendrocalamus sinicus. Next base: position 91,731 of record JAYEVI010000353.1, on the reverse strand, counting down.
CACCCTTTCGACTACGTTCACTTTCCTGCAACGTGATCGGAGTCGCTTCCGATCACGTACTAACCTTCTCGATGTAGTCGTAACTCCTTACGACCACCTTCAACTCCTTACGACCACCTTCACCGTGGTCGCAGCCTTTCCTGCGTAGTCGAGGATTTACTGTACCTTTGCCGTGATCGTAGCGTCGATCGATCACGCCCGCTGGAATTTCGCCGTGGTCGTAACTCCTCCCGATCACGCTTGCGGTGATCGTGAGCCCTTTCGACCACGCCTTGCACAAACACACGACAAAACAATACTTTGTGTGTTTCCCTCTTTTTTGTATTTTCTCAATTGCTTGGTTCTTCGAATACATGGCTCTAAGCCTCTTTTTATACCCGGCTGTTTTACTTCAACACGGGTTCGCCTACGATTACACCTCGGATTCCGATTCTAATACGACTTCTACTCCGATACGACTTCGTCTAGGACTTGGTCTCTGTCTTCGACTTCTGATTTCTCCTCCGTCTCGACTTCGATTACTTCCAAACTTTGTACGTGACTCCTAAACAAGATTATTTACAACAGCTAGCGTTGTACCTGCAGTATCCGATGCAGCAACTACTAGCAGTCTACCATACAAAAGATCAATTCCTTTTCCTACTGTTCTTGCAGAAGATGCCATGCATTAATGCATATTTGCTTGCTATTGATCAGTAGTGTAGTAATTCAGTACTCTGGCCGTGCAGGGCTGGAGGCTGGACGCACACATCTTGATAAGTTTTGGGGATTTCTTTTTCTTTTTAATCCTGTTCGGTTCATCTGTTTGTGATAGTTTTGAGATGAGTGATGCTCCACTCCCCTGGAGGAATCGTCACTGGGAAGAGAGTGAAGGAAGAGATTACTGCAGAGAAGGAATACCATTGCCAATTACAAGATCGTATGAAGGAACAAACAGATTAAGCATTTTCTTTTCAGAAAACTGAACAGGGGGTGATACATGAAGCACTACTCACTACCTTTTTCAGAAAGTGCGTGTGCTGGTGAGATTCCAACACTGTCACAATTTTTTTTGTGTGGGCTTTGATCGTTTTGGCTTCAGCTTTTAACTTTCGGCTTATTTTTTATTATTTATAAATTTCGTCTTTTTTTGAACTTTTGGCTTTTTGTTGAGCTTTTTTGCCGGTTCTTTTTTTTCCGTATTTGTTTGTATTATACGTAATGGGCTAACATATATTTTATATTTTTTAATTTTTTAAATTTAATTATACTAAATAAGTCTTTGTCAGCTACAGTATTTTTTCAGCCAGCTACAGTGCTTTTCAGCCATAAGTCACCAAAAATAAGCCCAAATGCTACAAATTTTGATTGGGGGGCAAGAGAGAGAGAGGATAATAAAAACCAGAAAAATAAATAAGAGAAGACGAAAAGATAAAAAGACTCGTGTGGATGTGGTCAAGAGGCGTGGAAGGAAAATCAATAAATAATCTACATTTATTGTCTTGGGCTTAGTTTGGAGTTTGGACGGCGAAATCGTAAAGATGTTACTTGGTCACGTTGGGTTAACAAAGGCTTATCCTTAATGGGCCATAGTAGGACAAGCTACACTGTTCTCCTAGCCCAGAAAGGCCTGCTGGTGGTGCGGTTCGTTCCAACGCCCAACAGCCGACTGTTTTTCCCTCTCCTTTCTACTATGACTTCATGTGCATCTTGGCATTCCTTGCTACTTAAGACACACAAAGAGGGAAAAAAAGTAGAAAAAGCTAAAGGCAAAGTAGAACCTTATTAGCATCTCTTTTGTGAGGAATCACTGGGCCATCATGTGCTAATTAACTATCACCTTCATGCATAATTGCATACCATGCCTTTAATTTCTAATTTCTTAATTTCATCATTTTCTGTTTTTTATTTTTTTGGTTTTGCTTTTTTTTCTTATTTCTTTTTATTATCTGTGATGATGTAACTTTTTTTGAATTTACGTTGAAAAAATCCATAACATTACAGTGTAAAAAAAACATCAAACAGTGTCAAAATGCTAAAACTCACAGCAAAACTGAAATGAGCACTATCTTAGGTGGTGATCGGTTCGACTGAAAAGCTCGTGGCTTATGGCTGAAAACATCAGTTGTTGAAAAAAGCATCAGAATGGTGTGAGGCTTATTTAGCATAATTAATTTTAAAAAAATTTAAAAATAAAAAAAATATGTTAGCCCATTACGTATAATACAAACAAATACGGGGAAAAAAAGAACCGGCAAAAAAGCTCAACAAAAAGCCAAAAGTTCAAAAAAAGACGAAACTTATAAATAGTAAAAAAGAAGCCAGAACCCATAAACCAAGTCGAGTTGATCAGAAGCTTAATCTTCCCATTAATCCACCTCTTCCTTTCCTGCATTGCTCCTAAAACAGAGTTTCAGCAAGTGTCATCTCAGTGTCTCTAGCATCACCCACAAAGTAAAAGCCTTTCCGATGCTCGCACACAGAAGTCAGAGCCTGTCACTTGCTCAGCGCTGCTCACCAGTGAAGAAGTGACTCAGCACGCAAGCTAGCCAGTGCGAGTGTCCTTTTTTGCTTAAGCGGTCGGTGAGCTTGCTCTCCGCTCTTCTAAGTTCTACTCACTCGTCGTCTCACACACAAACCCAAGCTTACCACCACCTTGCCTCCCATGGCTCGCCTCCTCCCTCTCCTCCTCCTCCTCCTCGCCGCCTCCGCGGTCTCCTCCCAGTCTCCAGCCGCCGCGCCCTCCGGCGCCGCCCACTCCCCCACCTCCTCAGCCCCGGGCCCTTCCTCCTCGTCCAAGAACCACCACATCTCCACCGCCCCAGCGGCGTCCCCCTCCCACTCCGGCACCAAGCTCACCTCCCCGGCCGCCTCCCCGCCGCCCACTCCCCGCCCTGGCAACCCCTCCGGCCACATTTACTCCCCGCACGCCCTCCCCGGTCAGCCCCCCGCCAACCACATTACCGCCCCCGGCCTCCGCGCCGGCGCTGCCTCCCCCGGCGCCCGCGCCCGTCAGCGCCCCGCCCACATTGCCCCCACCGGTGACCGCGCCGGCGCTCGCCCCGTGCCGGCGTTGCCCTCCAGCCCTCGCGCCGGCGCCGGCGCCCGTCCTCGCCGCCCCGCTCCCGCGCCGGCCGCCGACACCCCGGCGCCCGCGCCCAGCAAGAAGCCCAGGAAGAAGCACCTCACCCCCGCCGGGTCCCCCCTCGCCGCCGCGTCGTCGCCTGCCACCGGCGGCCTCGCCCCCGGGCCCGGCCCCTCCACCGCCGACATGTCGGTACGGATCCCTACACCATTGCTACTACCACTCCACGTACACGCATTAGATGAATCTGGACCGTCGGATTCCAAACCCCACGCGCTAAACTGGATTTGATGGCCTCCGCCTCGCGCCCGCCCGCACGAAGATCCAAGCGCGCGGCGCCAGGGCCCACTCGGCAGCGAGCGCATGGCTGGTCAAAAAGACCACCCGGACCCGCGCGCGGGGCCACCCTCTCGATGCTTCGCGGGCCCCGCGGGGCAATGCCGTTTGGGTACGGCCGCGTTTGGTGCGCGCAAATAATTGCCCCGGGCGCCGTGGCCCCCACCTTAGCCTCTGTGCCGAGGAGGACACGTGGAGCCACCCGAGTGGTGGTCTACTGCCTCCTCTTGGCCGTTTGGTTTTCCGTACGCGGGCAATTTAATTTCACTCCTTCTCTGACTGCGATGTGGACCCATCTTGCAGAGCGACGCGGTGCGGAGCTACGAGGCAGCTGCATGCTCGGCGCTTGTCACCCTGCTGCTGTCGCTGACGGTGGGCCAGGCCCTGGTCTGACAGCAGCCTGAGGATGACGGGTGGGGCCATCTGTACTGCCACCGTTATTATTCTACCGTTGCTGCTGTGTATAGAGAGGCCGAGAGCTAATGGAGGATATATGTAACGGAGACGTCGAAGCTGGCTGTGGATTTGGATTCGAGGAACTGTTTGGGAAATTCAATTTAAAAAATCTTCTCAATTGTTTCAGCTTTCGGAGAAGTTTATATGTGTAAGGCTTTCTGCTGCTGCTTCCTACTAGTTTTGCTCGGACCTGTACGCCACTGTGTTCTGTATTATCTGCATCTGCAGCACATTGTTACTGCCTCCTTTCCATTATTATTGTTACTACTGATTTGCAATGATTTTTTCCTTGTGCGTTGTATTTTGCAAGAGGAATGCCACCCAAAAGGAAAGAATTGTGCACATAAACAGCAGTGAATCTACTTTTTTTTATATTATATTTAGTCTCCGGACATCTGGTTTTGGGTACCTGTTGAGCTCGGCGTGTCGGCCGGCTGCATTACTTTGTACGATTTAATTAGTGCTAATTGTATTTTAATTAGTACTAATTATATTTAATTGGCGTTAATTATGTCCACTAATTTGCTACCGTGCAGGGGGCCAAGCTCGTGCTGCCGAGCTCCACTGGCCGATAGCACCTATTGAGCTCTTTGTAGTACGGCAGGCGATACGCTATGGTTGAGTTTGGAGGAGATTAGATTTACAAAAATAAACGTTTAGGACTAAATTTGAAAAAAAAAAGCTATGGCACCATTTATATAAACAGTTCAAAAGAAAAAAACAACCAATGAGTCGCTTGCCAAGCTGGACCCGCCTATCAAGGCGAGACAATGGCTCAGGGTGTGCTCATTTGGGCTTAGATCTGTAGCTTTTGGTTATTTCATTGTTTGAGATTTTTTTGCAATGTAGTTGTTGATAGATTTTATAGCTTAATTAAAATTAAAAAAATTAAAAAAAGGAGAAAAACAGGTTATTTATTAGAGACAATGCAAAGGAATACGTGAAAAAAAAAGAAAAGACAAAGAAGCTAAAAAAAATCAGAAAAAGACGAAACTAATAAATTAGAAGCTAAAAGCCAAAAGGTGAAGCCAAAACTAATCTTGTAGTTTTGTGTATTGTAAAGAAATTTCTGTATGTAGAGCATTCTTATTGTTATGGTCAAGAGAGGTTTACAGCTTTACATCGATCATAGAGAGGTTTTTTTTGCTGCGGCTGATAATTTTTGTCTGTGTTTTTTGACACAATAGTGAACGGTAGAGACATTGATACGGATGGTGCACACAGTTTTAGACTAGAGAAGTTTGGAGAATCCGCTCTAAGAGGCCGTCCCGTTTCGATGTTTGGACTTTTAACATATGGAGAAGCCAAAAGCAAAAAAAAAAAAAACTAAAAGCATTCTTGAATTACTGGTTATTTGCTTGGTGATGTTATTATTAGGCAGGGGCGGAGCTACATGGACCGGAGGGGGTTCCCAGGAACCCGGTTCCAAAACAAAATTTAGTTATTACTAGTAAATATTCACCCTTTGTGCACCCCCTTTGGCCCAATATGGTGTACCTCTAACTCAAAAAACACCATCACTCGTCATGTCCAGCCCATTCGTTTTGAAGTGGTGCACCCCCTTCATTTTGCTCTAGCTCCGCCACTGTTATTAGGCCAGTCTCAGTGGGAGTTTCATCTGCATTTAATAGGCTGCCACATAGGTATTTTTGATGATATGGCAACATTTTTAAGAATAGAGAGAAGTGAGTTTCATCTAGATGAAACTCTCTTGGCACGATTACCAACTCTATATGAGTCATGAAATTAAATGTCTATGAAACAATAGAATGTAACTATGCATTGAGGATGGATGTTTCATCCATATTTCATTTCATTTTACATGATGTGGCAGTCTTGAAAACAACGCCATGAAACTCTCCACTGAGAATGGCCTTAGAGACATCGAGTGACCACTGATCAAGACCTTAATTTGCGTGGGGATAAGCCACAGTTGCCGTTCTAAGAAAGAACAAGAACAGCCATAGGGGGTTAGCGAGGGCAACAAGTACCCAACCAGCCCACAGATTTGCTGGCAGTGTCTTGAATTTTGTCCTGTGCAGTGTTGGATGGTGTAATGTGATTACAGTTGGCAATTGTTGTAGTATGCAGCTGCTAGATTCTGGAGATGGATGGTCAGATGGACCATGGCCAGGCCATGAAAACTACTCATGCCTTGTTAGGGTCTGCTTGGAATGTTTGGAAAGGTTTCCTCACTGAACAATTACTCTAGGATATCTAAGATGCTGCCAATTCTGGAATCAGAAAATGGCTTTTCCTTGTCTTAATTGCTAACTTTATTCCAGAAGAAAACACACACATCGTAAATAAACTGAGAGAACACGGAATTTTTTTTGAATTTCTCTATTCTCTTATTTGCTCCTCCTTTTTATTTACTGACTACAAGTCTTCTCAATATATAGGCTAATACTCTTCTACTAGCATACATATTCAGACTTCAAGTTGGACACAACTTCAACTTGAGTTACATACGAAGATAGACTATACTACGTCGTAGACTCGAAATTAAGATTATTTCTAACATTGTCTCAATGTCTCAATCACCTCTGTTTGGATCCTGATGGTGGCCAGTCCTATTCTATCCAAACTGGCAAATGGTAAATTTTGGTTCCATTTTTTTTTGGGGCTAAAGGCATGTTTAGATGGAATCTGGCTCATAATGCTCTTCAGGAAATTTAGTTCAATAGCTGAACTTGTGTGTGCCATTTTTCCAATCCAATATGATCAGTATCATTTGTCATTACTGTGCCCTGATAAACTCTTAGTTTATTTTAATCATCCCACTTCAAATTTCTCAAATTAGATTTTACTCAAGCTGCATCTTCTAGATATAACCGTTGGGTCTTGGGACTTCAGAAAAGATTACAATACGAGTAGCACTCTACTCCAGCAGTAGCGGGCAGGACAACTAGAAGAGAACACCAATGCCTGCAGGCAGATAAGCTGGAAAGCGCTTCTTTTGGGACAACTGATGGTAGGCAGCCCATGCAGCCATGCTACTACCACACAAAGCGAATCAATCTTGTGTTATTTTTTTGGAATCTTGAACCCACTTCAGACCAATTCACAGTGTTCAACACAGCTCCAGGATAAAAAAAAAGAAAGATTCCCAGCTTGTTACACATGCAAAGGATGACGAGAACAATCTTTAGATTTCCCTTTCTTTTTGGAGAATCAATCTTTGATGATTGATACCCACAATATCTCCAGCTGCGATGAGACTCCTCTCTAGAAACAGTAACTTAAGAGATGAGACATTAGCTGGGACAACCTATGCAAACCCACTATGTACAAAACGAAAGCAAAACTTGAAACCTCTCAACGCATATCATATTTGGATCTCTTGGTAAAAGATGTGTTTGGCTCAATCTATGTGACTGAAAAGAAAAGTTCGTTTTTTTTTGCTCCTTTTCTTTTGACTACCCCCCCCCCCCCCCCCTGAAGATACAACCCTAGCCCACAGCTCCATCCATGATACACCACAACAAATGTGATATCATCATGGGAATGTCGCCTGATCCCTCTTTTTATCCGTTTTATGTCAATGTATCTCATCTCTGTTTTCCTCGCAGCTTCAGATGGTACCGCTCTCACCAGTCGTTTTGCTATTCCCTAAGCACATTTTCGCACAACTACACAGGTGCATCAGATTTTGCGTCATGGAATTCCATAGAGTGGTTCTCAGTGACGAGGTTAACGTCAGGCTTTAGAAAATACAAAAAGGAGAAACTTTACATGACCATAGCTTTAGCATACGGGTTTGCCACACTACACAAGCAATTCTACTTGCTGGCTTTTTCAAACAGAATATATTCCTATGGTCGTATTGGATACAAGGAGTGCTTTACAAAAGAACAGCGAAATCTATGTTATGATGTCGAGAACAGATGAATCCATGTACATTGAACACGAAATGAAAGCGACATCTGATTATTATCTAGGAGACAGGAATATTGCCTTTATCCGAGCGACAAATTCAGGGCATCATGACACAAAGCTAGCACATGAGATACAATACCATTGGTATGTGATTTTGTTAGAACCTTTGACGTCTCAACCAATTTCAGGACGGATTTTAAAGCAGCTATTATGAGTTCCCATGATAAATAACTGAAAAATATTTCCTCAAGTGAGGTCTGTGAGGAGTCGTGGAATGCCCTTTAAAGTGAATGATCAATATCTTATGGACTCGGTGCTCTAGATTTGCTAAATTAGCATTAGGCTTCAGCCTTATACCACAGCTGCACACACTTTGAGTCGGAGGAGACTGGGGCTAGATCGCCTTCTTGAGGCCCTCTGGGTTTGTTTTGCAATATGGCATTTATCCACGTTAAGAACTTGTCTTGCTTGTTCATGACATGTTAAAAAACTACTAACAAATTTTGGAGACCAAAGCATCTGAAATGAAGCTTTGTAGTAGCAGCCGGGTCACATAGTAGTTGTAAAACATGATTGATAGTAGCATGGCATATACTAGAAGGATCCAAATTAATAGGATTTAATGATAGGTACCTGAATGATGCCCTTAATCCGCCAAACTCCCCTGGTGTAGACGACCATATGTGAATCATCATGATGCTGCTTGGTATGCTCCTTTCTTACTTTCTCCTTGGCAACATTGTGGTCATTGGATAGCCTCTCAGACACTACCTCCCGGCCATTAGGTCCTCTACAGCCAAGGACAGCTCTCGAGTCCACTAAATTGGCGACATATAGAATGTTATCAGCAATTGCTCCGACGAGGCAGCATGAGCCAACAGGGGCGGATCCAGGATTTCATATCAATAGTGTCACCATGGCCACCGACGGGCCGAGCATTATCCAAATAAAAGGTTGTGGGCTGTTTTTAGAGAGACATTGAGGTCACATGGCAAGCTGGGTTGCTGTCATCAATACAAAATAAAAGAGGGGTACACAGGCCTGATCCAAAAGCATTGCTGTCCTGTGACAGCACTGCTTGCACCGGGATCCGCCCCTGTGAGCCAACTGAGGCAATCTGTGGCGGTTTGAGCCATGACCCCTTGACTAGGTGCAAGAACTCCTCTTCTGTAGCATGGAATGCCTTCTTGATTGCGTCTGTGGACATGCCGCCTTGCTCGGACGCAAACTCTGCTCCGATTCTGTAACATCCCATTTTGGGAGTTTGAAAGTGCTTGAATAAAAGTTGAATTCAAAATTCAAATCAATTCGGCCAAGACTCCAAATTTCGGTCGAATTTCAAAATCTTTCGAGCCTATCTTGTGTTCTGGTCTAAGCCCGACCCAGCAATCTCCTCTAGCCCACCTGGCCTAGAACGGCCCACACCACCGCCCCACTCTGGCCCAGCCCCACACCGTGCTTTGCGCGCTTTGCACCCACGTTGCGTCGTGCGCTGCTCCTGCCCCGCTGCGCACACGTCTGGTGCCACCTCCTCCTGTGTGCCACTATGCCTCCACAGTAGCCTGTCGCCTCGCCCGGATGCCCCCTTTCCTTCCTCCGCACATGACGCCCCGTCCGCATCCACCGCACCTACGTATAATCGCAATGGTGCGATTTGCGGGCTAAGCCATCCTTCCCCTGCCTTAGCTCTCCTCTTCGCGCCACACGCTGACTCCACATCCCTTCCTGTGTCGCGCCGTGCACTGGCGATGCCACCCTCGGCCTCCGCATGGCGCTAATGCCATCCAACGGCCATCTCCTCTCTTCCCCAACTATAAAAGCCCTCGGCCGGCCTCTTCTTCACTTCAATCAACCTCTAACCACCTCCCTCACCTTAGAGCACCTCCCACCCTTCTTTCCTCGCGCCAGCGTCTTTGTTACCCAGCTCTTTCCTGGCCGATTCTTACCACCTAGAGCATCGTGTGGGAGTCCCGAAGCCAACTCGAGCAGCGCCAGCCTCCTTCATTCGCTCCAATGAGTGTCGCCGTCTTCCTCCTCTCCGCCATCATCCTCTCCGACGACATCCCACTTCACGTCTCCTTGAGCACCGTTGTTGCCTCCTGTGAGTTCTTCCTGATCCCGTGGTGCTCCTCTATCGCTTAATCGGATTTTCTCATCGCAGCTCATCGTATTGCCATGCTCTGGTTCATCGCCGACGCTTGAGCTCGTCGCTAACCGCCCACGCTCCAAATTGAGCCGCTCCACCTCGCCTAGAGGTTCGGGTCGAGCCGAGAAAGCCATTTTGGCTCTCCCCTTCGACCACCATCTTCTGTCTTATTGGCGACGAGCCTCACCTCCTCTCGATGGGAGAAGGAGAAGACTGTAGAGCATGTAATTAAGTTTAAACTGTGATTAGTTAAGTCCAATGCCCATCATTAGCGTTCGTTAATCCCTCTAACCCGCGAGCCCTCACTGTTTAATTTAAACTTGGTCTCTATGACATGTGGGTCCTGTCAGCTATTAAACCTTTTAAAACCGGTTAAGTGGCTTTAAGCCACTGACAAGTGGGCCCTTGGTAATATGGCCACATCATATGGGTCCCACCTGTCAACTTCTCAGCCTTTTTCCTTTAGAAAATAAATCAAAAATGAATTTAAATCCCGTGGGACTTGTCTGTCAGCCTTAGCAGCATTTTTCAGTAGAAAAATAATTCATAAATTAAATAAAATCTGGTGGACCCCACCTATCAGTGAGAGAGACTCTATCCTCTATTAATTTTTTGGATTTAATCCAATTTTGAACTTTGGAGAGCCCGTTCTCACTCATTTTAACATCAAATTTAGTGAAATTTGTTTCTAAATTTGTCTAAATTCAAGAACTATCCAATGGCAGTAGAATTGTTCAATTTGTATTTTATTTTTTTGGTATTTATTTATTTATTTATTTATTTTTCTCACGTGTTTATTTGCTTTCCGATGCGATCGTCTAAATAGAGTACGAGGACACGGAAGAGCTGCAGTATAAGACGACTTAAGAATTTCAAGACCAACCTGCTTGTGAGCCAGGTGAGTCAATACTTTGATCATATTAAATCTATATTTTATGCAAATTTATGTTCATTTAAATTATCAAATTGCATGTTATTATTTGTTATGTAAATGTTTGTTAATTTAAGGTTAGATATGTGCCACTTGACATTGTAATATTATTATACTATCTCTTGAACACTTAAATCACATAATTTTTGTTGCCCTAGAAACTTAATGGTAACTCTGCTAGCTATAAGTCGTACTTAAAAGTCATACTAGTCTTGCTTAAGTACCAAGGCATTAATTTGCCCTATCATCATTTTTTAATCATGAAACTTGTTTTGAGCAGTCATTAGAGGGAAATGACTTGTATATTTGAGATAACTTAGTTTTGTGCTTCTCAAAACCCTAAAACTTAATGTAACCATATTTGGACAGATGGTACGGATATAGCACGAGAAATTATAATTTGTTACATGTACTGCTCAGATAGCTTTAAGGACTGAATCCTGTGACGTCCTCCCAATGTAAAATAGGACAAACACAAATCTATAATGGGTATGACCTGACTACACAATTTGCATTCACTAGTGTGTGTTGCGTCATTGGAGTGGCCCACGAGTCGTGTCACTGGTTTTAAACCATCACGGACACATACTGTGTCACTTGTATAAGCCATCGTGTGGCATAAGAGTGGGTCTGAGTGTGGTGGATGTAATCTCACTCAGATGAAACCTTAACGGGTGTAACTTACACTCAGTGGTGGAGCCAACTAATGGCCGAAGCTTGGGCAAAGTTGGCTGCCGTGTGGGAGCCCTGGCAAAGCCTCTCGCTGTGCGGCGGGAGACCAGCGTGAGTTCAATGGAGCTCAACGGGGTTGTTCGCTGGCGAGCCCGGGCAGTCGCCCAGAGTCACCTGGAGGTGGCTCCGCCTATGCTTACACTAGGTGATGCATTATAAAAGACTTATGGTGATCTTCTTGATTCACACGTCTGAGAAAATGTGTGAAATATAACAAGTTGATTATCTATTATAGATAAGTTTATAGTCTCTACAGAGTGTAAACTGTTTGAACAACAGTGCCCACGGTCAAGGGCGGGTATGAGAACTTACTTGAGTTAGTTTCTATTTTAAAAACCTTGTGGGTGGGATGAAAACTCATCGGATGGATGTAACCCTAGTTTTGATTTACCCTGGGTGAATGTAACCCAGTGATGAGTATGGGTGGATGTGATAGTAGTAATAAAAACTAGCATATGGTGGATAGAACCTGCTGGGTTATAAATATTGCACACTTTTACTCTCTTTAATAAAATGTGATTTAATCAAAGGCTAAGTCATAGGAATTTCTAATGATTATAGTTTTAAAATACTACCTTTAGTAAATAAAAGAACCCGAGCCTACCTTATTGAAACTTGCATGTATAAATATTACATTATGTGTGTTGCCTCGCAGAGCCCTATTGCTTGTGCTCACCCTCGCTCACAAAATCCATTAGAACCTATGAACCAAGGACATTACACATACTACGACTCCCCAGGAGTTGATGGTGAAGAAGAGGGAGGAGATTAGAATAGTTTCTAGTAGTCTAGGTCTTAACCTAGTCATGTTTATTAAATTGGTGTTTGCATGCACCAATATTATCTAAACCTTTGGTATATATTGATCGCACACAACTTACCCCAGTCGTTTGTCTGTGGCGAGATGCGCCCTCCTATTTTGCTTCCGCTTCCGTATTTATGTAATGTATCTATTTGGTCTGATTAGTCCTTATTGTAAACTTGACTTTATGCAGTCTATTTAAACTCTGATGAATATAATATTAATGTATAATATGGTTTACATTATGCATGAAATAATTCAGTGATGTATTATGTGAGTGCTATCTACTGATTTAGGGAATAGTGCAGTGGCTTCACAAAGGATTCTGGATTGGTTAGATTTGGGTCCGACAGATTCAGAGCAGAAAACCGTTTAGCCATCTTGATGGTTAGCGGATAACTTGATTGAACTAAAACCATAGCCTTAGTCAAAATGAGTAAATCACAAAAAATATTCTGATCAATAAAGGTAAGTGAGTCCTTCACCATTTGGGGCAATCAGAATAGAAAACATAAGCAAAGGGTCTAAATGAGTGAATAGCTAATCAAGCTTGCAAAATGGTCCATCATAATAGGAAACAATCCATGAGAACTGGGTCAAGCTCAGTGACCTGCTTACTTTGACAAACAAGTGCAAAAACTTCATCAAGGATTTAGTTAATCAAAATCAGCAAATTACTCGAAGTATAAGCTAAACCTAACAAAAAATCCTTGGTAACATTGGACAATTAAGCAATCTCACACATGAACAGATTATGGTTTAACTGAGGCAAGTAAATGGAGTTTGGAGTACGAACTATGGAGGTGTGGGAAGAGGCGAGAGGAGAGGAAGCGTGAGGCCTTGGGGCTGCCGTGGCCATCGTACACTCCGACGAAGGTGGCCACCGGCGAGGTCACCACCTGGTCCTGATCCTAGAGCTTAGAGTTGGCTTGAGCCACGGAGATGGAGTACTCCCTGGACGCGTGCGGCTTCAGCTCTGCGTGCCACAATGACCCATCCCACCTCCGCTGTGACCCAGGCACCTCTCAACCGGCCGCGTCAACCATCACAGCATCATGAATCCCTCCATCGATTTGAGCTCCTCCTATCTCTTCCAATTTCAAATTCCTAGCCAAGATCGTACCTTTCTCCTCCCTTATAACTCAAAATTTCATGAAATTTCTCCGCAAGTTTGAAGCATTCCCCTTCCTATCATCCAAACCACGCAAATTCGCTCACTTCTTTGGACCAAACAACCCAATTCGATCGATCAATTCTTGCCTTCCCCCTATTGTCAAGCGCTCCAAAGCTAATGATACGGGGTCGCCCGATCTTCTCATCATAGGATCAAGATACTCATGTGTAGCCTCTCGAATCGTAGCGATCCTCCGTTGCCAATGCAAGAATGGACGCTCTTTAATTCGTAAGATCATATGCGCCGGACTTCACGACCACCAAGCGAAATCCTATTGTGCTCCCAATTCTCAACGAAAAGGTTGAACGATCTCGATTAGCAAAGAAATCCAAAATTTCTCATTAACACCATCGGCCATCAAGAAGCAAACCAAAATGATCTATTTATGTGTATTCATTATCTAGTCCCCCTGTTACAATTCATGTGTATTCATTATCTGTTCTAATACCATAGCAGTTCGGACTCAAATAACTCTCTGTCCAATTCGCTTGTATGACCAAAACAACAATACATGGCCGTGTCACGTGGATTGTCTTTGGTTTGGCCTCACGTGCTGGCCTTGGGCTGGTGTCTTGTGTTTGCCACAAGGGCCATCTCTTTAGAACTTGGTCATGACCTGTTCTCACGGGTGGACCAGCCTTTGGCTCACGGCTTCATGTGCCCTGCTTTATGGAACTTGGTCTCTTGGCCTTTCTCCCTTCCTTCCTTGATGTTCAAACTTTCTTCTCTATGCTTGTCGCTTGTGCTCCTCCAGTGCTTTGGCCTCGGTCTCCCTCTCGGTTCCAAAGTTGTCGTAACGTTCAAATCTGAATGCATAAAGTAAATGGCATGAAGTAGTATATTGTTCTCATCAATAAAAGGCAATGTATTAATAAACAAATTCACCTGATAATATTTAATGTGGCTCAAAAATTCTTTCAAGTCAAATAATATTTTTAATTAAAAAGCGTAAGACATATGCGTATCCACATCAGCTAAGCTTTCCCCAATGCTTCTCCTAGACCGACAGTTGGTAGCTGGGCAAGTTCGAATTGTTCACAATGTAGCAATGTTTGTTTTTAATTTTGATCTCCTAGCATATTTCTTTTGCAAAAATAGACTCTTCCCTGAGCTTGAGAGTCACAGCAAGTGACTCGTATCCCTGCCATGCCCCCTAGCTTGGTAGGCCGAGTGGCGCGCGGCAGGAGGCTTGGGCATGGCGGTCGGCCCCTACCGAGCCGCCACATCGTGTCGCTTGCCACGCTTTTCGAGCTCAGGGATAAGCTAGCGTGCTAAAATTGAAAATAAATATTGCAACAAGATCATATGTATGAACAGTTCGACAAATTCCACTTAGAGGCAGTGGCGGCGACCCACAGTCGGATTTGGCCTTGCGAACACGTGGACGGCTACCATTTCTGTGGGACGATCGGGTGAAGACCGGTCAATGCATCCGCATCGGGTGGGGCCTAGGTCGAGATGGTCACCGCGTCATACGGGTTGACCTGCCACGTCGTCACGGGTCAAGCCACACAAGACATCTTGTTTTTTGTGCCTGTATAAATACCGTATAATTCATGGGCAGAGCCAAGGGGTGCCTGGTATGCACGGGCACCCACAAAACTTTTGAAAACAATGCATATACCCTTTCTTGCTATATATTGTAATTAAATTTTTATCATTACAATTTGATAATGGGAGAATTAGATGCAAATTATATTTCATACCTTTTTTCAGGTTTTGCAGACATCTCAATACCTAATTTTCTCTGCCTATATTGCACAATGTGAATGGTATGAAAGCACTTTATTTTTTTATTACAAGAAAGGCTAACACACGTACACACACCACTACACATACGCGAGTGCGTCCTCTTAGTATAAGTCTAGAAAGACGCAACCTGAGACGCGACCTTATAAAATCCCTACTAAAGCGCCAAGATTTGAACCCTAATAGGTTTGAGTCGTACATCCACAACTCTACTACGCAACCAAGAGATAGTTTCCGTGCTTTATTTTATTTAGCTACTATGAACTTTTTTAGTTTTTAACTCAAAAATCAAGTGTCATATTCTCTATTTGTTTCAGCCAACATGATCATTACTCTGAGTTCAATGATTCAAAACTAATATGGGGTGTCTTATATGAGACATTTTGCTTATAAATTTTGAAGCTATATGTGACGTTAATAGGCCACATCAATATTGTCGTACTAAGTATAGATATATTAAAAACCCTACATGCTTTTCGAGCGGTAGAGTATACGAACTGTCATGCGGGCTATGTAGTGTACTAATAAAAAATATATGGAATTTGTTTATTAATGTTAGTATTTGTTATCATTATGACGTCATAAAATTAAACTGTTTTCACAACTAAATATGTAAAACAACTAATTAATTGGGATAAAACCCAACTAATTATATAGTAATCTTAAAGTACCATGTGAATACAATATTCACAATGCATGGTTTATTTGGTGCTAATATTTTATTACTCTCTCTGTTCTTTTTTAAGTAATATTTTTTATTTTTCACATTTTATGAAATATGATTATGACCATTACTATTTGTAACTTTATCTTATTATATATTAATAAAATTATAATATTATAAAAGTATTCTTAGTGACAAAACTAGATATTTTTAAACATATTAACAGTCAAACTTTAGAATGTTTGATTGTATGGATTCTATGACGTCAGTTAAAAAAAAATTGTATGGGTGACATAGCAAGTCGACGACTGCAAGGGTGCACACTAGGAGGTGCCCAGTGGTCGCGGTGAGGGCGTGCATCCAAAGAAGTATGAGATAGTTGTTGGGGGCGCATCTACGGAAGTGCGGCACATGCAATGTGCATATCTAATAAAATTTTTCTAGCTCCCTCTGTATAAATACATAAAGATGTACATGTGAGAGATGGGCACGTACAGAGATAACTCGGAGATGTTGGTGACAGAGATGTTTGAATAAATTATAGACAACTTCTTCAGGATGAGCTGATTCTTCTGATAAAGACGAGAGCTTTGCTCACTGAATTCGTCAGGTATTAATGCTGTCTCTGAATTCCATTTCTCCTGATATAACATGCAAAATGGAACAGCAACAATGATGCGCGACAGAACAACTTGCAATGTTCAGCTAAGCTGGTGCTAGAAGAAGTCTAGAACATCATTACACACTGCAGATTGAGGAACATGAAGAGCAAAAGCTTTCATGGAACAGTGGCGAGCTTATTAATTCTTCTCTCATGATATTTACACAGAGCAGCATTCAATTGCAACAAACAGTAAGACAGGGTACATAATAAACTGCTAATTGCTGAAGCCGCACAAGGCACACAGTGACACAGTACATCACCTCCTTCAGTAAGGAAAAACACCAGAAGAACAGGTAAGCAGTGACATAGTTAAGGCAAAGATGAGCTCTGTAACATCGGACTTGGTGTTATTCTCGATTTCTCATTCTTCTGTTGTTAGGAGCACGCTGGCCCTGCAGTAGGGGCAATCGCTGCAGGACCGCAGCCATCGCTCCAGGCAAGCCGAGTGGAAGACGTGCTTGCAGCGCAGCTGGATGAGCCCATCTGCATCCCCACATCTCTCCAGGCATATAGAACACTCCACTAGAGGTCCTTCACAGTTCACAGGCTGGTTCTTGTAGCTTATGGACGGGTTCGGAACATAGTGCGATAGGCATGTGCTTGTCTGCATTGCTGAAGGACTCTGCTGGGCTTTCCTGGATTTTGCAGGCAGCGATGGATACGCTGGACTGAAAGCAACTGGTTAGACTACCCAGCATGCTATCTGCAGAGGTGGAGACACCAAGGCAGCAGGGTGAGTTGCTCCAGCCCAAATGGTTTCTGAGGTTGATGTCTTTTGCCTGCAACAATGGGAAAACATGCCCGAAATTTAGATTGAATATAGCTCAAATTCTTGCTGGAAGAACATGCTAAGAGTTTATGCGGACCTTCTTCCTGATAAGTCCACCACACTATTAAGCCTCTGAAGAAGCCTTTCCCTATCCTGTGTAACAACATCAGGAAGCCGTCCATGATCTGATACACTGCGATTTAGCCTTGAGCTGGGGCACATACCCCCTCATGTCCTATTATGTTTCCAGTATATCCCACAAACTTAGCAGCATTTCTTTGGTTTCCTGGAAAAAATTCCTGACCCTGGTTTCATAAATAACAGATGTCAGAAACAATTCATAATTACTGAAGAATGTTTCACAACTATCATCATCATCATCATCACAGAAAAACATGGAAAATAAGACTGCACGAATCTCTGCCTTGAAAATGATTTGTTGCATGCTTGGAGACAGCCCAGTGCTACAAAAGAAATAGTGACCAACTCATGACATGCAGATTCTACGCAAATCAATTGATTTTTCTTAGGCTGCTATAGGGGCCGACAATTCATCTCCTAATAACTAGAGCTATGTTCAAAACAATATCTGCTTGTTAACGGGAAATCTCGTAAGTTTTATGGAAGAAAAGGATGGAACAAACAAACGTTTGTCATAATGACACTAAACAAATGGCAGCTTCCTTCGCAAATAAACATACAGGAAACACAGATACACAATAGCAAACTAGCGAACGCAGAGACTAGTAGTTTTTCAAGTTTCCACAATAGTTCAGGTCCGCTTGAAGTTTGGACTAATCATTTGAACTAAAGCCTATAACTCATACATGTCACAAATTAGCTGTTCCAAAGAACTATCATTGTCATGCACTCATCGTTCTACCTTAGCATAGCTGAAACCTTCTTTTCTTGGGAAAAATATTCCCGTATATGCTGCTTACTTGATAATTGTATAATTCTTAGGAAAATACACTTTACAGCACATATTGTGCCTAGTTTGAAAAAGGCAATGGCACTAACTTCCTAGTACCAGCTGAATTTCCAGAGCGTTTGCAAATTCTTCAATGTTTCTGAGGAAACAAGACTGTCCCTTCGTTAGACAAATCATATTACTCGTCAATACAACAGTTCCTATTCATTCACTGATTTTGCGTAGGCCAAACATTTTGTTGGTCAGAGATTTCACTAAGAGCATACATACTAAAGCGCAGATGATTCATTGTATTACACCATGGTGCATCTCAACCAATTCCGACTACACCAACTGCAAGCTTCTACTTGGGCCTTCATGTTAGTCCCATGAAAGCTCAGGCTTCCCATTAACCAGCAAAGTCTAACAGTAACAGCAGCCTCAAGACAATCTTCAGTTCTTCACCGGCGACAACACGCACTTTTTTCTGGATTAAGTACCAAACTGGAATTGCCATGAGCCCCTGACCCCCTGCTGTTTCAATCCTAGATAAATCGTTGCACCACCCATTTCTCCTGTCAAAGCTGCAATCTTGTTACAGTAACGCATCCACTATGTGTTGAACATCTAGTCAATTTTCGGCATATTTTAATCCAGAAATTCAGCATATAAAACATGACATAAACAAGCATGAGTGATCTATCATCGACGTATTTATATTCGCTAACGAATAAGCTAACAGAAACATCTATTAACATATTCATAGCGCACAGAAAGAAATACACCAGAAAAGGTTTCGGATTATACCCTCGGGCGGGGCCAGTGCCGGAGACACCGGAGGCGCCGTTACCATCAGTCGTCATGATGGCCTATTCGATGTAGTCGATCAAGGCGTGATGCAGGAAGAAGCTTGATGCAGGAAGATGTTCGCAGTGCAGTCCCGCGAACGATTCACCACCAGGAAGAAGACATCGCAGATTGAGTAGTCGCACCGATCGCTCCCAAAACTTGATCGCCCGCCTACCCGCAGTGCGGTGCAAACGGACGAAGTTCGGAGGCCTACTCGCCTGAAACTCAAGGAGACGTAGCTCGCAGCCATTATTCACTAGTGCGACAACCATTACTCAAAGTAACCACGACCATAATCGTGCACCGTTCTCGCGACCATCGGTCGCGTTTCGTTTTTCGAATAGATAAAGAAAACGCGCCGCACTGGGACACGCTGCAGCGTGCGCGACGCCACGCACACACGCACGCACACGCACACGCACCGCACGCGCGCGCGCGCGCGGCGTGGCGTGGCGTGGCGAGCGAATGGAGCGGCGAGCGCGCGCGTGTAATGGCTCTCTCAATTCCACAAGGGGTTACCACATTCCACCTTTTAAAGTGGTGTAACTCCCATTCAATTCTCCATATGGGACTAAACAATTTTCTACCTAGCATTAGTTGTGGGCCTAGGAATTTCATTTGATTAATTGCTAAATTAAAATGGGCCAATCCCAATTAATCCAACAATCCCCACCAAATTTCAAGGCACACGAGAAATGCTCTCGATTCTATGTTGTTTGATATACCGGTGTTTGATGGAGACTGTTAAGTTGAACATCCACCTAGGAAAGGAGTTACACTCATCCACAATCGAACAATGGACTATGCCTTGAATTGACAGTTTGTGCGAACAAGCTTTACCCAATTCCTTTACTAGTACTAGGTGCCTAAAACATCCCCTCAGTTTGGAGCGTATAAGTCATACTCTGTGCCTATTCATGAGTATCTAGAGATCACCCAAATCTCATAGATCGTGACCAGCAATCGAACTCATATAGGTGTGTTCTTTCTAAGATGTCCAGAGGCCGACATCTCTGCTATAAAAAGCCACTTGGATCACATTAAGGTAAAAACCAACCTGCCATACGAGAATAGGAGAGAAGCGCATCATCAAGAAATGAGCCTGTAAAGGTCTCTCCTCCCGATCAACCAACAGCTTGTTTCACCATCCTACTTCACGGGATCTCCGATCACATAGAACAGGTTACCACTGTGGTATGACTCATGTGGGTCTCAGGCACATCTCACTCGATGCACTATCTATCACATTACGTGATAAACCCTTTGTAAATTGGTCGCGATTCTTAGTTGTCGGACATAGTCCGATGCTATAACTCCGGAGTTTTTCAGCTTTACGGCAGACTTCAACCGCCTCTTAACATGCCTAGATGACTTCATGTTGTCCTTAGAACTGTTCACCTTGATAATTACGATCGATTATCACGATTCATCGAGATAGCGGTATCGGTTTTCAACCACCGGCAGATCCATAAGGAGTTCACGGCCACTCGGCCTCAACGATGGCGGTATCTAACGCTGTGAGTTCTGCTTCCATTGTTGACCTCGTTAAGATGGTCTGCTTGCAAGACTTCCAGGAAACAGCACCACCTCCAAGTGTGAACACATATCCACTCGTGGCTTTTATCTCATCGAGATCGAGATCCGGTTTGAATCACTATATCCCTCCAGTACCTTTGGGTACCCAGCATAGTGAATGCCATAGCTCACAGTTGCCTTTAGATAGCGCATCACTCTCTCAAGAGCACGCCAATGATCATCTCCCGGATTTGAAACAAACCGGCTTAGCTTGCTCACAGAAAGCGAGATGTCGGCCTCGTAGCACTAGCTAAATACATCAATGAGCCAATGATGCGGAGTATCTCAATTGATCCCTTGTTATTCTTCTGGTTTTTCCTCAATAACACACTAGGATCATAAGGAGTAGAAGCGAGCTTGCAGTCACTATAACCAAAGCGACTCAAGACCTTATCCACATAGTGGGATTGCATGAGTGTAACCCCACCATCACCTTCTCTCGGTAGCTTAATGTTAAGAATCACATCACCACTCCCAAATCTTTCATCTCAAAATTCTTGGACAGAAAGTCCTTGACCTCCTCAATCACATTGAGGTTGGTCCCAAAAATCGATATGTCATCAACATATAAGCACAAGATCACTCCTTCTCCCCACCATAGCGATAGTACACACATTTGTCGACTTCATTCACAACAAAGCCAGCAGATGTCAAAGTTTTGTCAAACTTCTCATGCCATTGCTTAGGTGCTTGCTTTAGGCCATACAAAGACTTTAACAACTTGCACACCTTTCCTTCTTGACCTTCTACCACAAACCCGTCTGGTGATCCATATAAATCTCCTCCTCCAACTCTCCATTTAGGAAAGCTGTCTTAACGTCCATTTGATGAGCGAGAAGACCATGAGAAGCGACCGGGGCAAGTAGTACTCAATTGTGGTCGGTCACGGCAACAGGTGAATAAGTATCAAAGAAGTCCTCGCCTTCTTTCTGGTATAACCCTTGGCCACAAGCCTTGCCTTGTACTTTTCAATTGTACCATCAGGCCTAAGCTTTTCTTGAAAATCCATTTACATCCTACTGGTTTACACCCATAAGGACGGTCAACGACCTCCCAAGTTCCATTAGACATAATAGAGTCCATCTCACTCCGCTTCGCTTCCTTCCAATAGTCGGCGTCAGGAGAAGAATATGCCTCTTCCATGGTTCTTGGAGTGTCATCCACGAGATATACAATGAAATCATCACCAAAAGACTTTGCAATCCTCTGTCTCTAACTCTTTCGAGTAACTTCATTGTTATCCTCTTTAGGATTTTCCATAGGCGTTTCCTCAACATGTTCTATCGGCACAAAGGAATCAAGGGAAATTGTAGGTTCTTGACTAGATGAGCTAGGTACATCATTATTCATAGGAAATTCATTCTCAAAAAATGTAGCATCTCTGGACTCTATGATTGTACCAATACGCACGTCGAGCACTCCAGTTTTATAATTAAGAACCTATAACCTGCTACTGTATAGCATAACCAAGGAATACACAATCTACGATTTTTGGTCCAAGTTTGCGCTTCTTGACAATTGGCACATTAACTTTGGCCAAACATCCCCAGGTGCGCAGGTATGAGAGAGTCAACTTCTTCTTTTCCCATTCCTCGAATGGTGTTACTTCTTTGTTCTTTGTAGGAACTCTATTCGGGACATGACATGCGGTCAATATAGCCTCACCCACCATTCCTTAGAAAGTCCCGCATGTCTAACATGGCGTTAACCAAATCGATTAGAGTGCGGTTCTTTCTTTCGGCAATCCCGTTTGATTCAGGGAGAATAGGAGGCGTCCTCTCATGAATAATTCCATGTTCCTCGCGAATCTGATAAACTCATTTGAAAAATACTCTCCTCCACGATCGGACCTTACCCGCTTGATTTTCCTTTCAAGTTGGTTTTCTACCTCACTTTATAGATCTTAAAGTAATTCAATGCTTCATCTTTTATTTTCAATAAGTACACGTAGCAAAATCTAGTGCAATCATCTATAAGCGTCATGAAATATTTCTTTCCCCCTTTAGTCAACACGCCATTCATCTCGCATAAATCAGAATGAATGAGTTCTAACGGTGCCAAATTCCTCACCTCTTTTGCTGCCTTGTGAGGCTTGCGAGGTTGTTTCGATTGAACACACGCATGGCACTTAGAACCTTTGACCAAAGTGAATTTCGGGATTAAACTCATATTAGCTAAGCGCGTCATACACCCAAAATTAACATGACAAAGTCGTGAATGCCAAACATTAGACTCATCATCATCATTATACAGGAATCCATCAAAGAAAAACGGAACAAACCTCCGCTCTCATAGCCTTTACCAACAAATGTTCCATACTTAGACACGACACATTTATTGGACTCAAAAGCAAGCCTAAAACCATCTCTACATAGTAGAGATCCGCTAACGAATTCTTCTTTATGGAGGGACATGCTGCACGTTCTTCAACTGCACAGTCTTTCCAAGTAAACTTCAGATCGACCGTACCAACACCATGAACAGCTGCATGCGATCCGTTCCCCATCAACAAGGAGCAACCTCGACCGACGATAAGATGAAAACAAGGAAATATCAGCACAAACATGAATATTAGCACTAGTGTCAACCCACCACTCGGTGATTGACAAGCGAAAGAAGCGTAGTTAAATAATTACCGTACCGATGTTCCTCCAGCGTCACTAATAACCATGTTGGCGACTTCTTCGCTTATCCTTGCGATCTGGACAATCCTTAGCCCAATGGCGAATCACCGCACACAAAGCAGCTGCCCTTTCCTTTGCCTTTCTTCTTAAACTCGGTGGTAGCCTTGGGCTTGACAAAGGCTTATTTTTCTTTTGTTGTGGAAAGCTCGAGGATTCTTCTTCGCACCAAATTGGCACTAGAACCTCCTCAAGTGACAACTTTCTTGCCACGAGTATCTTTTGCCTCGCCTTCTCTTCAACACCAAGAGTGCCAATGAGATCAGTAACACTGAACTCCTGCCTCTTGTGCTTTAGAGAAGTAGCAAAATCCGACCAAGAGGGTGGTAACTTAGCGATAATACCGCCAGCCACAAACTTGTCCGGTAACTCGCACTTATTGTTCTCAAGCTCCTTTGCGATGCACGAATCTCATGAGCTTGCTCTACTACGAGCGGTCATCGACCATTTTGTAGTCATAGAACCGCTCCATGACATACAGCTCACTGCCAGCATCAGAAACTCCGAACTTGGCCTCAAGTGCATTCCACATATCTTTTCCCGTAGGCAAATGCATGTACACATCCACAATGTTATCCGCCAGAATGTTGACAAGCGCACCTCGGAAAAAGTTATCCGCTACATTGAACTTGCGTTCATCCTCATCGACACAGGCTCGTGGGCTTTCCTTGTGCAACATGAAAACATTCCATGGCGGTAAACCACGGATCGCGCGTGCCATCTCTTAAAATTTGAACCATCAAGCGGAGGGTGTGGCTTAAGCGACGCAGCAAAGCCAACTACCGAAAAAGACCTATCAAGTTTTTGGATTGTTGAACATCTAGTCAATTTTCGGCATATTTTAATCCAGAAATTCAGCATATAAAACATGACATAAACAAGCATGAGTGATCTATCATCGACGTATTTATATTCGCTAACGAATAAGCTAACAGAAACATGTATTAACATATTCATAGCGCACAGAAAGAAATACACCAGAAAAGGTTTCGGATTATACCCTCGGGCGGGGCCAGTGCCGGAGACACCGGAGGCGCCGTTACCATCAGTCGTCATGATGGCCTATTCGATGTAGTCGATCAAGGCGTGATGCAGGAAGATGTTCGCAGTGCAGTCCCGCGAACGATTCACCACCAGGAAGAAGACGTCGCAGATTGAGTAGTCGCGCTGATGCGCTCCCCAAAAACTTGATCGCCCGCCTACCCAGAGAGAGTTCTGTTCTTTTGTATCCCATTGGAATGGAGAGGAGAGTGGAGCCATCAGTGCGTTTCGTTTTTCGAATAGATAAAGAAAAACGCGCCCGCACCCGACACGCTCGCGCGGCACGCGCACGCACGCACGCACGCGCGCGTGGCGAGCGGCGCGATGAGCGAGCGCGCGTGTAATGGCTCTCTCAATTCCACAAGGGGTTACCACATTCCACCTTTTAAAGTGGTGTAACTCCCATTCAATTCTCCATATGGGACTAAACAATTTTCTACCTAGCATTAGTTGTGGGCCTAGGAATTTCATTTGATTAATTGCTAAATTAAAATGGGCCAATCCCAATTAATCCAACACTATGCACCCCAACTCATCCTGTACGTAAACTATCAATTCGCTGCGCCAAAACCTTATCTTTCGGACTCACCAGGTCACCGGCAATTTACAATTAACTCAAAAACTGCACCATGTTTCTAACTACGCTGAAGTTAAAATCAATTGAACACTGGAACCCTCCATTTCTTCAGTTAAAAAGGGTAAAAGAACGCGACTCTATCCAAGAAACAGCAGGAAATTAAAGGGCATGAAACGGTAGTAGCTTGCGCCCTTGTCGGATTTTTTTACACCTTCAAAGATTTTGTATTGTTCTTTGTACCGTCTGATCAGAATTTGGACAGTCAGATCAAGGTAGAAATACTAGATAGTGGGAGAAAAGAAAACGGGCTGCTGCATTTGTTTCTATAAGAAAAAGGGTAAACTCCCTATCTTGCTTATATATAAAGCATTGGTTTTCCTACGTAGAATGGTTATTCTGAATCTGAACCTGAATTGAATATTTTTTTTTCCGTTTCCTCGTTCAATGTAAAGCATTGGGTATTGCCACGTAATGGCCTATTTCTTTTTAGCTCTTGTATGCTGCTTTAGGTTCATCCGAAAGTTAAAAGGACAAACATTGAAACGAGACAAACTTTTAAAGTGGATTTTCTAAATAATTTTCTCAAGCCTCAAACCATGTACGTTATTCGCGTTGGCGTCTCCGTTGTCCGCTGTCGTGTTGAATATCATAGACAAAAGCCATTAGCTACAGCCAAAAGCAATTAACCTCAGTTTTAAAAATCACCCCTAATGCCGTCACATCTCTATTTCAAGCTATGTGAGGGACCCGAATGAGTTTCAGGCGGTTGAGTGCGTTGGTGCATGAGCTATAAGCGTGAAAAAGAAAAGAATCTAGCTCTATAATTCCAAGACTGAAGTGAATTGAATGAGGAGTATGTTCATATTGGCTATAGCTAATGGCTTTTAATTACGTCAGATGACTTTTGGTTGAAAGAAGTGGCTTTTAGAAGGCTGACGCGAACGGTAAGGAAAGTAAGGGAGAGATGCATGTGCGAGACATGAGCGAGAGGAGTGGATGCGTGATGCGCATGTAACCCTCTGCCTTATCTTCAGAGCGAGAGGAGTGGGGAAACCGCATCGGAATGCCGGGTGTTCATATTAGATTCTGACTTCTTCAAGTAGAAGCAAATAGCAGAAGTCAATATGAATTGGGCGTAAATGAGATCTAGGACTGTCTCTAGATTTTGAGTGTTTTTTATTTGGGGCATTACTAGCGTCCAGACATATGATAGAAATATTCCCATCGTATGCTCCAATGCAATATCTTTAGATAGTATGTGTAACAATACCAGAGAAGGGGATCGGGCGTTCTAGTGTCGCTGACCAGGATAAGATGGGAGTACTGTGACAGCAGCGCAATGGATAACATCGACGGCTTGTGGTGTTGGTGGCTACCGGGTGATGGTGCTGTGATGGAGGGAGCTTCACGACGTGGTGGTGGCGCCTTAGATTAGGAGCGAGTGCCCATGCAATAGCAGCTTGACGCTATTGCTCGATATTGGGTGGCTCAAACGGCAGCGTATGGTGTGGCTAGGTGGAGCTTGCCGGAGTAGGTGGCGAGGATTCCTCAGTTCCCACGCGCCGACGATGAATTTGGGGAAGCAGCCTAGATGAGTTTTTGGGATGAAAGTAAAGTGACAGAGGATTGAGCTTCCTATGCAATCGAGCATGAGTGCGTGTGAACTTTGGTAGGATAAAAATTCGCGTCCGTGATAAGGGCATTGGGAATATCCGATTGGTGTGTAGTGATGGATAAGCCGGCTGGGTGCGTAAGGTCCTATCAGACATATGACCCATAGTAATTCTGTTTTATTTGCTTTTGGGTGGGTTCGCTTTGTCTTAAAGCCAATTTATGCTCGTACTGTTTACAGTAACTAACTTTTAAAAGATGTGTTTTTTAAGACAGGTTAATATGAAGATTGTAGTAAAAAATATACCGAGTTTAGCTGTACCGTCCAAAATAGCATGTAGCTATTTTTCTGTACGTACTACCTCTCGTGAACTGATAAAATTTAAATATTTAAGTCGTAAGCTATAAACTATCAGCCCAAAAAAATCCAACATTTATCCTAAGCATTGTTGATCAATGCTGGAATGGCACCAGGCGAGTCACCATGCCTGTGGCGATGTCTCTTTGGAAGTGTCTTGTTGAGTTTGACAATGGTAGCAGTAGTAAAACTTGTGATTTACTTTGGATCAGGTGAATTAGTGCGTGCTTTAGGTGACCTGTAACTGTAAAGTCATTAGGGAAATTATAATCCGAAACCGACTCTTGATGACCAAGGTTAAATGGCGCCAAATGTCCTAGCAATTATCAAGTGAGATCACAGCAAAAAACACCACCACCTCATAATAATATAAGTGAAGACAGGAGTAGCATTTCAGTTTATGGTTTATAACCTTTCTTACATAAATAAATAGAACGGTTTCTTCATAGCCAGTTTGAAGCAATGTATTAGGATAGTTTTTTAGAAGCGGTTTATTGGCTTTCGATTGGTTCCCACAAACACTCTATGGCTTATAACTTCTCTTGCATAAATAAATAGGATGATTTCTTCATAGCTATTTCGAAGGGGTGTATTAGAATAGCCTTTCAGAAGCGGTTTATCAGTTTTTGGTTGGTTCCCACGAGCACTCGCACTATGATCATAAGATATAAACCGTAGCCAAAAGAACATGCCCAATATAGAACTAAGCACGTGACACTTACACATTTTTTTTACTAGTACACATTTTCTAGTCTTGATTATAGTTTACCACGAGAGCCGCGTGAAGGTGAAGCAGCAGTAGTCTACAGCTTTTGACTATGACAAACGCCATTAGCCAGGAGCTCAACACGGTCAAATCCCAACTGATTTTTTTAAATAATCTATTTTTATTCAAAATTACAGAAATATATCCGCATAATTTTTTTTACAAAAATAGGATCCAGTCGCTCAACCATTGGGTGACTGAAACATGTCGCCCAACAGCTGCGCGACACAACAGCAGTCGGTGGGCCGTTGGGCGATATAATTGCAGTTGCTGAATGGTAGGGCGTTGGGCGACTGCAGAGTCTAGTCGCTCAACCGTTCGGCGATTGGACGCGATATATATTCGACTGCTCGGCCGAACCTCCAGCCGAGTGGCTAATTCCAGTGTACGTGCGTGCGAGGAGAGAAGAAAAAGAAAGAAGAAGAGAAGAGAGGAGAGGAGAGGAGAGGGAGAGGGAGAAGAAGAGGAGAGGTTCTGCTACTTCTGCGAGGTAAATATTTTTTATGTTTTAGTTAATATTTTTGTATGAAGTAAATAGTTTGTTTAGTGTATGATTACAATCTGTAGAAAATTACAGTTATAAAACTTTGCTATGAAGTAAATAGTTATAAAACATTTAGTCGACATAGTGATGGAACATTAGCATTCGTAGAAAACTACAGTTGTAGAAAATTTAGAAAAATTATATTTGTTAAAATTTTAGTCAATATAGTTATAGAAATTTAACATCCGTAGAAAGTTATAGTTGTAGGGTTTAGCATCCGTGGAAAATTCTAGATGTAAAAAAATAGTAAATATTGTATGCAAAATTAGCATCCGTACAAATTTGTGGTCATAGAAAATTTAGTCAATATTTTTGTACGAAGTAAATAGTTTGCTAGTGCAAAAAATTATTAGTTAACTTTCATGATTTATTATGAACGAATGTAATATCATTAGTACATTGAAAATGCACGTGTACCATTAGAACTGACATATTGGCATTTAAATCATTATGTCATATAAATTGTTGAAACCCATTAGAAATAATTTACAATACAAGAGAGCTCGAGCATCGAGAGAAGAGCAGTATCGGTGTGCATGGGAGCAGATAGGGAGTTGATGCGTATTGGAGCAGAGGATAGATAGCGGTGGCAGTGCGAATGAGGAGGGATTATGTTATGAGAGTACTGTAGTAGTTCATGATAGGCGAACAGTCATAGAAATGTAAAGTATAGTATAGCAGTAGTTCCATATTATGTGATGCGATTTGACTAGTAGCAACATTAAAAATATTTGCAGGCAAACACCAGCAATGCCCGTACCCACTACATTGAAAGTGTATTACGGTGTCGGCACTGTTCATGAAGGTCCAAACGGTGTTGACTTGAGCAGTTTCGCGCAAGCCACTCTAGTACACCCGAACGACGAGAATGCTCAAATCACAGATTTGATATACTGGCTCACTCGCAACTTCTCCTTGGACCCTGAGGTGTGCAACATCATCATACAATGACTTTGGGTCGGTCTTCCACGCACATTAGATGGGAGCTGAGACCATTGATGCACACTGCTGTGTGGAAGGGCTTTGTAGAAGGCTGTCGGCACTGTGAATACGAGTGTGTGCTGCTTATAAAACATGCCCAATAGAAGCTGTACAAGGCCCTTCTAGTGGCTATCATGCATGTAGTGCGAGCAGCTCGGGCACCCAGCATGTTGGTGAATAAGAGGACCTAGAGGCCGGTGTCGGAGAGGTTGCGGAGGTAGTTACTCGTGATGAGGCTGATGCGGTAGATGGAGGAGAGGAAGAAGGGTCATGGCGTGCTGAGCCTACAGGACAACATGATGAAGAGGAGCATATTGAGTACATAGTGCATCAAATGGAGAGGGATGACCGGATGGCCTGGGCTAAAGAGGAAGCACTACAGGGGGACGATGATGACAGTTCTAATGAGGATGAAGCTCTTATCCCATAGGAACGGAACATGTTTGATGCTAAGGGATTTGCAGCGCATGAAAAGCACGAATCACCATGAAAGTATCATGGCACAGAGGTTCAGTTGCACTCAATATATACTGACAAGGCATTGTTACAGAATTCCATCAAGTTGTGGGCCCTGTCCATACAACGGACTTTTTGAGTCATCGAATCAAGCCAGGAGCAGTATATCATGAAGTGCGAGTAGGTCGGTTGTCCTTAGAGGGTGCACGCATGAAGAATAAAGTATGAGACTCACTGGATTATCTTAAAGGTCGAGCCGCACTCCTGTATTCTCAACTGTGTTTTGCTAAGACATCATAACATAACGTCCACCTTCATAGTCAATTTGATGTATGGAGAGATAGTGGAGAAGAAGAACATGGAGGTCATGCACATCATGGTGGCTATTGAGATCAATTCAAGTACAAGATTAGCTACTCGAAGGCATGGAGTGCGAAGCAGAAGGCTTTGGAAAAATGGTTCGGGTCTTTTGAGGCAGTGTACAACAACCTTCCTCATATGCTACAGGTGCTATAGGACAGGAACTTGGGCACATACACTGCTATGAAGGACAAGCCATCTATAATGTCATTAGGTTTTGTTGTGTTGCAAATGACCTTCTTAGCCTTCGATGCGTGCATCAAGACATGCAGGCATATACTACCCGGGAGATTCAATTTTTTGCCACTCTTAAGATTGACACCGAGACTCTATCACTTACATGTGGGGTCACCTGAGTCACTGACAATGGGCCCGGGTGGCAAATCTGTTGCCACCCGAGTCGTAAGGGTGGAAAATAAACACATTTTCCTATACTACCCATGATCTCAGTTGACTGAACCTTTTTGATCGGCAAATACAGGGGCTAGATCCTTACGGCTATTGGTATTGATGGCAACAGCCAAATTCTACCCCTGACCATCGTATTTGTGGAAAGTGATAATTATGACAACTGGTTGTGGTTCCTTCGACATGTGAGGGTAGTAGTTGTCGGAACTCATCCTGGTGTGTGCATAATCCATTATCACTATGTCGGGATAGTGAAGGCCATAAGAAAACTTTAGGAAGATCCAAGGAGCCATACCTTTGGCCAGATATGAGAAACAGATGGTGCATTCACCACCTAGGGGCCAACTTCTTCAAGCAGTTTCCCAATCAACCATTGATAAAGCTGTTCAAGAGGCTAGCTATGCAGAACCAGAAACACTAATTTAACACTTTTATGGGCACTGTTGGATGAGCACAGTAGGAAACACGTCGACGAGAGGAACAAGGGACCGACCATGCTTGAGCAGCACAACCCGAATGCCTCACAGCCATGGTCGAGCCTAACGCAGCTGGTCTGAGGAGAAGGAGCTCGCGGAATATCAAGTACTTCTCACGGTGGATCGAGGCCGAGCCATTGGATAAGTGGTCTCTACTGCACAACACAGACGGCGTAAGGTACAACATAATGATGATCGACCTTGTTGAGGTGTACAACTGGGTTCTCAGGGGCCTTCGCTCTTGGCCCCTCGTCGCCATAGTGGAAGATGTTCTGCACAGCACAATAAGCTATTTTAGAGAGAGGCATTCAAATGCGGCACTTTATGCAGCCAACCCACAAACACCGTACTGCTCGCAGATTACGACATATATGGAGGCAAAGACAGAGAAGGGCCAGTTACACACAGTGCACGTGATAGACAATAGGGAGCATCATTTCGATGTGCTCCTCTAGAATAGAGCCAAATTTAGGACGGCTCGTTCTCTAGTCACCCAAGAGATGTGCCTTGGAGATCGTGTGAACGATCCTAGGTGCTCGTGCAATAAGCCAAAGTTGTTACACAAACCATGCTCTCATTTTCTCTTTGAGACTTTCAATTCACGCCTTTAAGTCAAAGATTCGCTCCCACAATGTATTCATGTACCTCACGACATAGCGTTCATAGGGAGGATCGATCCAGCGGACAAAGCCGTATTTCACCATTTGCTGCAAAGGAGGGTTCATGGGGAGTTTACTCTATATTTTGAGATTTCATAAGTATTGATCCATATTTCCTTTAATATACATATTTAAGATCTTTACTTTGAAGCACATCCTTTGAGTATATATAGCTTGTGTAGTTTATATACACTCATTTGAAATTGGGTTGTCTTCTAACTTCTCCATTATGTATTAATGGTTGGATGATTAATGAAAACCGGATAAGTAAGTTTTGCTTAAAGCTTATCTTAGAGTATACAAGCGTTGTGTACATGTTGTATACTCGTAAATACAATCTTTATCTCATTATTTATTGAGATTGTCATGAATTACCAAAAAAAAAAGATTGTAGAATCTAGTCCCTTTATTATGTGTTAATGCTGAAGTTTGGTAATTGATGGCAATTGTTTTGTGGATTAACATTTTTCATGAGTTGAAGAAATAGATTAGGTTTCTCAATTTACTTTCAAGTAATTTATTTTCATAGAATTAAATTGATTACTTGTCATCCTAGATTTGTAAAACTTTGATATAGAGTTAGATTGTTGGTGCACTTAGGTGAACGTAGTTGATTTAAACTTTGTTTGTGCTAAAACCAATTCGATTTAAGCTTCCGCATTATATACTTGGTTTAGCCAAATAGCTTAAATAGAATTTAATTGAACATTTAGAAACGATTATTCACCCCCTCTAGTCAGCCTCCTCGATCCGACATGCGAGGCTCACGAGAAGGAGTGCGAGAAAAAGAGGAAAATGGCGGCCAAGACGAAAGAGGCCTCCGAGGAGTTCAACGCCAAGCTCGTAAGGAAGGAAAATAGCCCTGGTCAACGCAGTAGGTAGGACTGTCCCGTAGTATTCCCTCGAAGGCCGAATTTATTTCCATTATAGAAAGACGCATATGTATCGTAAGAGTATTTCGGTTTGTTGCATCGTGCAGGATATTGTTTCTTACGTACGTAAACAAACCCTGTGCGTTGTGTTTTCGTATTCCCAGCTTATTATGAAGTCTATTTAAATTGGCAACATCACATGTCGTCGTCTTTTCGTATTCAATTCTTTACAATATCACTTACCTTCGTATTTACTAATCGTTGCTGTCTCAATCATCCTCAGAAAAAATTCCTTGGACTACAATGACATACTACGATCACAAATTGTTATTGCGAATCTTATAGATTTTCTAGCATTCATAATTTACAAAAATCACAAATGGATCATCCAACATTGTCTATCGTTTTTTTCCACAAAATACGAATCATACACAAAATTTGGTAAATATCACCTACCTACAACAATTATCATATACCCACATGTGTTGTCGGGGCCAATTGCGAAAAAATGGGCTAAGGTGGCAGTCGCCGACCGGTCGGGCGACTGGACCTGCAGTCGCCGAACAGTTCGGCGACAGGTGAGGTCGTCTGACCGTTCGGCGACTGGATCTCATTTCCGTAAAAAAATTTTGCGCAAGTATATTTCTGTAATTTTGAATAAAAATTGAATTATTTAAAAAAAAATTCAATCCCAAATGGCTTTGCTGCTACACCAATCACCAATGTCGAGGAGGACGGCCCGCTTGTCAGTTGAACACTTCCTCCGTGGTTCACACGTGGCGCTGCTTCCCCGGGGTGTGGGTCCCATGGCGATCCCGGCCCGGATCCAGCAGTTCATTGCGGGCCGTCCGACAGGTCAAGATTTTCCCTCTGCCATGGAGCCAGCTAAGCCTACTCGATCACGCAAATCTCTCTCTCAAACCTTGAAATAAAAGAAAAACCAAAAGGAAACGACCACCGATATAGCTACAGATCATTGTAAGCTTACCACGATTGCATACAGGTAACCTGAATGTCTTCGCAATGTTTCGGGGAATCAGACCTTATGATATGACTAGTGGAGTGTATCGCGCGGCAATCTTAGAAGAGGAGACGAAATGCTTCATCATGACTCTCTCCACCGGGTTTCAAATCCCCTGATAAGCGACCTGCATCCGTTGGTAAGTTGCCAAGGTGACAAATGCAAGCACTGTGGTGGTGGCGCGCGCACAATACAGAGTGGAAGGCTGAAACAACGCGGGACTTGACATCGCTCGCTCGGAGAGAGGCTAGCAAGGTACCAGGCCCGTGTGCGCCGCCGCTGGACGAGGAGTCGGACGGTCGGGGCGAGGCCACGCAGGAGGAATCCATGGCGGGGAACGTCACGCTGCCTTCATCTCACGGCTCACTGGTTCAGAGCCTCGGAGGGTGGGATGTGATGATAACTTTGTGTTGGTGAGATGTATCCTGTTCCGCCAACTGATTGCTAAATGTGCAGCACCTGCACTCTCTCCCTGCCTGTGCTTCAGTTGATCGTCAGATTTATATGTTGCCAGATATATGATCATGAGAGAAGAGGATAAGATATAGATGCACCATACATCTGATAGA
This sequence comes from Dendrocalamus sinicus, assembly GCA_036346575.1. Lineage (NCBI taxonomy): Eukaryota > Viridiplantae > Streptophyta > Magnoliopsida > Poales > Poaceae > Dendrocalamus > Dendrocalamus sinicus. The sequence goes on along the minus strand of JAYEVI010000353.1, from coordinate 57,651 downwards.
CCAAGATTTTTCCCTTCCAAAGCCGCAAAAGATGGAAAACCTTTACCAAGCTCATCATCGAAGATTAACCGACATTATCCTGATAGAAAAGATGGAAAGAAAGACATGCACTAGCTAGCAGCTACTGCTCCATCTTTCCATGGTTGCAGCGTGACATTATTAATTGTTCCATTCTGCCGTCATTTTCTTAGAGATCATGTCATGCCCTCGCCATTGCTGGCTGTTGCTCTCGTGGTTTTCTTATTCGGATGCAACCGGGAATCCTGCCGGAGATTTCAAATAACATGGGATTTAATGTTTGTTGGTTCCCGGCCCCTCGTTGTTAATCAGTCAGGCGTTGAGTACAAGCCATGATTTTTTTTTTCTTTAAATCCTTCTTGTGTTTGAGCCAAGATACAGATGAATCACCTGCTAGTTGCGCCTTTTTTTTATTCGATTTTGTTCCTGCAGTTGCAAGGTTTACTTGAGATTTCTTCGGCTAGTGGTTGCCTGCCTCTTACTACTCTCTTCCGCAACTTTCTGCTGCAGCTCTTTCCTAATGGATATTTTTTATAAATAATCTATATTTTATTAGAAATAATATATATATACTCGTGCTAATATTTTTTTTATAGAAATGGCTTTCAGTTGCTGAACCGTTGGGCGACTGAAAGCTATCGTCCAACGAACGCACAAATAATCCGTGGGCCGTTGGGTGATATAATTGCAGTCGCCGAACCGTCATGCGACTTTTTCTAGTCGCTTAGCGGTTAGGTGACTACAATTCCAATCACCCAACCCTTTGGCGGCTGGAGGTGCATATAAATTAGCCACATGGCCGAGCCCCCGAAGCGCCGACGCCGTGCGGTGAACAGAAAGCGGACGGGAAAGAAAGAAGAGAATAGGAGAGGAAAGAAAAAAAGAGAGGAGAGGAGAGGGAGAGGGAGAGGAGAGGAGAGGAGAGGGAGAAGGAGAGGTTCTTCTACTTCTGTTAGGTAAATTTTTTGTATGTTGTAGTCAATATTTTTTATTTGAAGTAGATAGTTTAGTTAGTGTTAGCATCCATATAAAATTGTAACCGTAGAAAAGAATAATACAACTTTGGTATAGAGAATTTAGTCAATGTAGTTATAAAAAATTAGCAGCCGTAGAAACCTATAGTTGTAGAAAATTTAGTGAACATAGTTGTAGAAAATTAGCATCCGTATGAAATTGTAGTTGTAGAAAATGTAGTAAATGTTATGTACAAATTAAGTTTCCGTCGAAATTTATAGTTATTCAAAAATCTATCAATATTTTTGTAAGAATTAAATAGTTTGCTTTGTATAAAATAATAATATATAACATTTATGATTAATTATGAATGAATGTAATATCGTTAGTACATTACAAATTCATGTGTACTGTTATAACTGGTATATTGGCATTTAAATCAATATGTCATGTAAATTCTCAAAACCCATTAAGAATTATTTATAGTAAGAGAGCTCGAGCAGCGAGACAAGAGTGACGTCAATGCGCGATCTGCCGATAGGGAGTTAATGCTATGAGGTTAGTGTAGTTGGTTACTATAAGCGGACGGTCGTTGAAATATAAATTACAGTACATCAGTGGGCTCTCGACTTCGAGGAGTGGGATGTCAAAACAGCCTGCGAGATCTGAGAGGAGGAGCACCGCAATGACAAGCAAACCAAGCGTATACATCGAGAGATGAAAGCTCATCTCGAGGCGTGCACGCACAGCGAGCATGAGGCTCACAAGAGGGAGCACAAGAAAAAGAGGGAAATGGTGGCCAAGGCAAAATAGGTCGCCGAGGAATTCAACGCTAAGCTCGCAAGGAAGGGAAAATGGCCATGGTCCATGCAGTAGGTCGGGCTGTCTCGCAATAACTGCCGTCCTGCAAAACTAGTCCCTAAAGGTCAAATTTAGTTCCATTCCAAACACACACACACACACACACACACACACACACACACACACACACACACACACACACACACATATATATATATATATATATATATATATATATATATATATATATATATATATATATATATATATATATATATATATATATATATATATATCATAGGAGCATTTGGGTTGTTGAATCGTGCATGAAGTCTTTCTTACGCATGTAACCAAACCTACACGTCGTGTTATTCTCAACTTTACTATGAAGTCTATTTTAATTCAGACAAGGGTATTTCCTCGTCTTTTCGCATTCAATGATTCACGTAGCAAGTCATCTAACAACATTAACAAACAAGTTCTCCTCTGTATATGAATTCCCGATTACATCACAATATCACTTACCTTTGTATTTACAAATCATTCTTATTTCAATCATTCCCAAAAAACATTTCACGAAATTTCTTGCACTATAACAACGTATGATGATCGCAAACTATTATTGCGAATCTAATAGATTATCTACCATTCATAATCTATGAAAATCACAAATAGATCAATCGACATTGCCTCCCAGTTGCCTTAGGAATGGCTCCTTTGCAGTCGCTGAACAGCCGAGCAACTGCAAATGTAGTTATCCAGCCGCTAGGCGACAAGCTCCAGTCACCCAACGGCTGGGTGACTGGTACTTATTGCCCAACGGCCCACGGATAGCTTGCGCGTCATGTGTCCATTGGGCGATAGGTTCCAGTCGCCCAACGGTTCGGCGTCTGGAAGCCATATCTATAAAAAATATTTGCGCGGGTATTTTTGTGTTATTTCTAATAAAATATAGATTATTTACAAAAAATTCCTTTCCTAATTACTCACTTTATTGAAACATGCATGCATTTTATTTATTCTTTCTGGCTTGTTTTTATATTTTACCCTGTCTTTTACTACAATTTAGAAAGACTTCTTGATCGTGAATAGCTGATACTATCAATTTGCCTCTTCTGAATTTTGTTTACTGAACTCCATTCCTTTTTTTAAAATAAAATTGGCATGCATTCCTTTGCTGCTATCTTAGAAAGTTTGATTAAGATGAATTCTTTCTTTATTCTAACCCCGTGTCCCTTTTTGTGAGATATGACACTCGACACCCTTTTTTTGCGTGATTGGCCCTTCGTGATCGTGGATCAATAGGTGGGTGGCACGTGGTATTTCATGGACGGTGGTGCGAATCCAATCGGTGAGAGCGTAAATCTGCACGCCTTGGCATATGTGCTTGAGTAGCTATAAAGTGGTCGATGGTCGATGCTACAGTAGCTGGTCGATGGTCGATACTACAGTAGCTGGTCAACGGTCGATACTACAATATCTGATCGGTGGTCGATGCTACAGTAGCTGGTCGATGGTTAGAGAGTGGTCGAAGCTAGTGGTCAATAGCTAAATGTGGTCGATGGTCGAAACTACAGAGTGGTCGGAGGTCGAAGTCTATAATGTAGTCGGGCGGTCGAAAGCTATATAGTGATCGGAACGGGCGGAAGTTATAAAGCATTCGGGACGATCGGAAGTTATGAAGTGGTTGATAGTGTGGCGGCGGTCAGAATGCGCCCCCGACCACAGGATTCGGTGGGCCTGGCAGTTCACACATGCATAAGGGGAGGGAACAAAAGCCCATGGCCACCAACCGCTTGTCCGCGCCTGTCTGGCTGCGGAATTTCCACGTGTCGCCTGCCGGTGGTTCCGCGGTCAGGAGGGGGCTAAAAACACAAAAACACCACCTCAGGTGCCATATCTTAAAAAAAAGTCGCAGGAGGCTAAAAGGAAAAAAACCCGATCAAGATTTCAATCATAAGAGAGAGGGAGAGGACCTCCTTCTCCTAATTATGTGATCTACTAAAAAAGATCTGAATTCCAAACTGATTTGGAGACTCCACGTCTATTATTGGCCATCAACTGCAACTTTTTGCACTGTAAAAATGCAACCTCTTTTTTCCGATCTCCTACTATTCACTTTTGCCTGTAGCTATACGTGCTTTCTAGTAGTTTTCTCTGCACTTCGTTCCTCTGCCTCTTTCAGTTTCACTGTCTGATTAGTAATACTTTTTGCTGCAACTGCCCTTTTCCTGCATGTTACCTTTGCATGCATGCATACAGCTATGCAAGGAATGCAACTATATGCAGTACAAATCATGAACATATATGCAGTACAAATCATGAACATGCTCGCGAAGAACCATGTCATTATCATCTAAACATGATGCAGATCCATATATTATTATTCTATAAGAGTTTTGTCTTATCGAATAATAAGCTATACCAGATTTAGCGAAGCAAAACAATAGTTACATACACAACAATATTACAATAACCAGCCATGCAGGATAAAGACTTTAACATAATACATATTGACTAACATTAATCATAGAACACTGATACAAAAGTTCAAACCTAGGCCCTAATTATACTGGATAATGGATGAAGACGCGGATTAATTATATACCCTGACTTTAAGACAGGGTGTTATAGGGTGCCTACTTATCCCAACTACCGAATAGGGCGTCCATCTCCCCATAGTCCTCGGTGTGATCAATCTCGTCCCACGCGGTGTCTGCTGAGCCTGTAAACCCCACACCTAACCTGATGTAATCCCCAGCTAAACTAGGATCTAACAAAGAAATTTAATAGCAAGAGTGAGTACAACGTACTTAGCAAGCATTCGTAGCAACAAATGCAATTGTATGACTACTCTCTTGATATCCAAATATCCTATTCCACTCCTTCATCAATAATAAAATAGGTTATTAAGTTAAATAAGAACTTGCGTATTTTAGTATTTCAAATACTAATAATCACTCTGGTGAAGAGAAAGATCCCCAATCGGTCTCTGTAGTCTCCAGTCCATAAGATAGGCATAATTGTATAGTTTTGTTAACATTGCACAGGCTTGTATCACTTCATCTATAGCTACTCTAAGCTCTTTGCAAGTGCGCCATCCACATTTTTTTAGATGCAGTGTCGAGTTAGAGTATAAAATGTTTTCCATAGTTCTATTATTATATCTCCACCTAACAATAAATACTCTTTGGTCGGGGCAATTTAACTCTCACCCGACATTCCACTACGCTAAATATATGTGCCAGGCTCACCACTTCTGGGCTCTATACTAGTTCAGTAGTTCTGGGTCTGCCTGTTTGAATCCACCATATTTGGGTCTACCCCAGTTCTGGTATCCTCCAAACCACCTAATTATACTACATACCCTCATGGAGAATATAATAGTGTTGTAGAGTAGCATTTTCTGCTCATCTAAATGAGACAATGGTTGACAGTAAAATACGGCTCAATACCTAAGTGAGAGTTGTTTAGCTCTTATATTATAACCATATGTAGAGGGTCCCAAACCTGCCCATTCTCTACCTGACCAGGTATCCTCTACCCTCCTATTATACATAACTTATAGTCCAACTGCTTCATTAGCTGGATCTGTTCCCCTCTAGTCCATTTTTCTTTTCTCCGCTAACCACTATTTACTTAAAAGTTGACATTTTAATGCAACATGTGTTTATATATATATATATATATATATATATATATATTGTAAAAGTAATTTTTCTTAAGAAACATAAACTACTCAGAGTGATCAAAGGCGAGCTTGCCTTGGTGCGTGTAGTATGTCTCAGTTTTAACTACGGCTTGTACAGTTCCCCCCTCCTGCCCTAGCTCACCCTATGCATTATGAAGTGTATTTTATGGCTTTAAGGAATTTGATCAAATGAACATTTATGTCATACTAAAGTGTTGAGTCCTCAGCTAAGGTTTTAGATTTGTTGAAATTTGTGCAACTCGATGATTTAGTTTGACTTCAATTGATTCCAAACCATTTGTTCAACTCGATGATTTAGTTTGACTTCAATTGATTCCAAACCACTCTGGCCCATCCTCACTCACAGCTCAACTCCCTGACTGGCCCAACACTCCACACACGTGGGACCGGTTGGGCCTACCCACGGCTGGTTTGCACACACACACACACACACCATCACACTCACACACATGCACACTTCTCTCTCTCTCCCTATCTTGTTTGTTCTCTCCCCCTACTGACACACCACCGTTGGCTCTCGTGCCTTCGCCATGGTCCCCATGTCGTCTCCCCTCTACCATCGCCTTACGATGTCGATGGTGGTGGATCTAGGCACTGCTCCACTGGATTGGGTGTCTTTCCTCCTTGACGTTGCTATTTTCCCTACCCCCCCACCCCTAGCTCCCACGCGGTTCTCATGTCTCTTCTTTTCTTCCTCCGGCTAGATCCAGTGCCAGCTATGGTGGATCTAAGCATGGCCTCACCGGATCTACAATTCCCTTCTACTCGAGCTAATTCTACTTTTGTCTTTCCATATTTTTGCATCACTAGGGTTGATTTTTGTTTAGAGCTTGCACCGGGTTGATTTCATCTAGGGTTTGGAGGTGACAGTGCTACTCCACTGTTGAGTAAGTAGTGATGGGGCTCTGGAGTTCTGCATGTGCTGGGGAGCATGTCAGAATCCACTAAGTACCATCCGCAGTTTGGCCTTCGATGCTATGAGCCGATGACGCTACTAGTCATGGCTCTATCCAGCCAAGGTAAATATCCCCAACCTCTCTTTCCTTGTTATCTCCTACTCGATTTGCCAATAAGCCCATGGGATGAAGTGATTTACAGGGAGATTTGGGGTGCAAGAGATAAATATTGTGGGGTACCCTACTAGATTTGGTCAGGTCAAGGTTAGGCTGGTGGCAGTGGTCCTCCCCCACGTGCTCTCCCAAGTTGCTTGCCTTCTCTTCCTCGCTCTCCTTTGATCCCTGCCCCTCTTCTCATTCCAAGGCCACGGAGGACATGGCTCGCCTTCTCCCCCTTGGTTTGTCCCCAACTACCCTAATGCTTCCTCCTCCTTCTCTGACTCCACCATGGTGGCTTCAAGATCTCATTCTTCATGCTCTCGTCTCTACTTGGATTGGGTGGGGATTGGGGGGGGGTAAGATGCAAGCTCTCTTTGGTGGCTTGGGGGAGATATATAGGAATGCACTCTCTTTCTCTCACACACGCACACACTTGACTGGCTACTCCTTATCCTTCGCCTCCTCACATTCACTGTCAATGTCAATCAAGTAAGAAAATTCATTCCCACTGTCTGAGGAAAAGGTGAAGAATTGCAATTTATTGAGCTTGTAAGGCCCGTTGAAGTCCCCATTGTGCGCGGTGAAAGGAAGGTTACTCGTATGGATTAAAGGTCCCTAGTTTTCTGGCACTATAGCTTGGTTTTCTTTTATGGAGGTAAGTTTGGTGGAGTTTAAGTGGGCTTTAGTATGGTTTTTGTCGGATAATGAGGCCTACTGTATCAAGAGGTGTCGACTGGCCCCTGGACGGTTAGCATCTTGATGAGCGCTACTCTATGCATTTGAATAGGAGAGAGTACTAACAACAATCTACTTTCTTTCTTACTTTTTATAGTTGGTTGCTTTTCAGATTTTGTTTTGCTTTTCGCAGTTCAGATTCTTGGTACCTTCTCACTCCCTACAGTGCCGCTAGCTCAATCTGCCATTTCCAATGTATAGTTAAATGCCTGCTGTATGTGGTTGGGAATATATAATGTATTTCGATCAAATTGGCACCCTTGTAAATTCTCACGATGCAACGATACCTTTGTATTATGGCTTAGTCTTGTCACTTTGTGTTCTTTTAATAATCAAACATTTTGAGATTTTTCCCGTTAATTTATCATTCATGTATTTGAATTAATTAAAAATATATTATTTGTTACTTAATTAATTTTTGGTTAAATTTAAATACATTGCTTAGGTCCGGTAAAAATGAGGATCGTTTCAATGTTGTATTAAACTGTTAGTCATCAATCACCATACTGAACATTTATCAATCAGCATGCGCCCATTAGTCATGATGAATTAATACCTTGGGATCAGGATTAGAACTTAACCCCTCCCAAAATACATTGGTCACCTAGGACAATAGGAGAGAGACGCCAAAAAGAGAAAAAGAAAAGAAAAACTAGTGGTTACTGCTGCTTCTACAACACAACACAAGCTAGTACAATGTGATCATGGCTGAACAACTTCATGTCATCCTGAGGCTCAGGTACTGGCACTGCAGCAGCCATGGCGACTGCTTCATCGCCTCTCCCACTCCGTGATCAAACGCCATCGCTCTTTGGCACGGTGGCGGCGCGTGGAGCAGTGGCCCCTCCGAATACTCGGTCGAGGACGGCGACGAGGCTCGTGCCGGAGCAGTCGGACGCGAAGGGGTGGAGCCGGCGTTGTTGTTGCCTTCTTGCTTGCTTCCGTTCTTGCGAGCGCCGGCGCCGATCCTCCCGCCGATGGCGAGCGTCAGCTCCAGCTCCGTGTTGTCGTCCTCGTCGGCGCTGACGATGTACTCGTCGGCGGGGAGCTGCAGGTTCAACGCCCGGCGCGGCTGCTTGCTGCGCCGCTGTTGCTGCCGGCATGAGCTCAGCTCGGCTCTGCTCAGGTCGCTCATCAGCTGACTCTGGATGCGGTACAGGCGGTGCAGCTCATGGACCTGATGGAAAAGTACATGTGCAAGGTGAAGATCAGTAGCAGTTCATAGGATGCAAGAATTTGCAATGGTGAAGAACTGAAGAAGATTGAGTTGAGCTGTATGTGTATGTGTGTGGGAAGTGAGCTACCTGTTGTCTGAAGGTCTCTTCATGCTTGAGCATGGCCATCTTCATAACCTCCATGTCACATTGCCTCACATGCTTGTCCATCCTCATCCTCTAATTCAGTTAAGCCTCTTGAACTTGATTATTCAGATGATCAAATTCTGTACCCTGCTGAAATGTGGAACAAAGACTACAGACTTCAGATATGATGAAGTGCATCAATCATAGAGTAATAACCAACATACGCGCAGTAGCAACAGAATAGCAGATTGAAGCATCTACTGTATTTCTGAAAGAAGGAATTCTGATCATGATTCATGATGTTGCCATCAGAACAATCTCTGATAAGGTAAACTGCATTTCAGACCAGTATGCAACAACCACAGAGAAGTAACTGACCTGTATCCAAGAACCACAAGATACTACTTGTGTGTTGTCTCTTCCTCACTCCTCCCTTCTCTAGCCTTCTTCTTCAGTCAGTTCTACACTCAACTTGCATGGGACAAACAAGATAGGAGGAGGGAGGAAAGAGCAGGTGTTGATGCTGAAACTGGGAATGGCAATGGCAGGGAGATGAGGTGGTAATTTATAAACACTGCCTCCAATACCATGGTGCCTCTTACTAGACACTAGGTAGAAAGATATATTTTACTTTGGCCCCCCTCCTTTTTGGCATGCCAAGCAAGAGTCCCAGTGGCATGAAGGAGGCCAGGCAGTGCCCCTCCCAGAGCAGACAACCCTGCAGGAGTCTAGTTTAATCTTCCTCCCCCTGCATTTGCATGGGCCCCACCAGCAGCTACTACTACTACAACTAGTACTAGTACTATCTATAAGGAAGAGTGCATTTCAAACACGACACTTTGTGTGTGATGCAATGCTACATGTGGTGTGGTGACATGCATGGTGCGCCATGATCATTGGCCCATTGCACAAATGCACACCGTGCATATACCATGCATTGCTTCAACTCCATTACCTTAGGCAATTGTTTAGTACTATTAGTTTGGTTTTTGTATATATGACTCCGATCACAAAAGAATATTGTTTTGGACAACAATCCGGTCCCAAAAGGCAATGTTACATAAAACGACTAGGAAAGATATGAAATAATAAAGACCACGAGACAAAGATTTAATATGGAAAACCCTTACCAAAAAAATCACGGATGCACGGTTGGCGAAATTACTATACAGAGAAGAAGTTACAAAACGCTCTTAGCGTAACATCGTGCCTATGCCTATGTAACATATGCCTTGCAATATATGTTGCCTATTAAGAGGTTTACATGGGATATAAATAGCCTTGAGAACAAGAGTCCCAAACAATGAAGAAACATAGTCGTAGTCAACAAAGGAAGAAAGTCCTATTGGAGACGAAACAGAGTCCCAGTTAGAGACAATGAAGAGTTGGCAGTTGGAAGCGCCTTGAGTAGCCACCTTTGACTCTAGTCGGCGCAAGCACTTTTGGATACCATGTCTGATATGAGTCAGTGCTGAGTCCATCACGGACACGAAAATGATCCTAATTATAATCTCCGACCAGTTCGCATTGCTTGCGACCAGTCAAACCGATCAAAACATACCCAACCATGACCAGTCAAACCAATCAAAAATCTCAACTAGTTCAAAAATGTATACTAGTCAAGTAAAGAGTTCTGGCGGGACTTGTTGACCCGATTGCTTTACCTTTTGACCAAAACATGATCGGACTCTTCAAGTGGTTAGACCATACCAGATTCAGATCACAAAATACAACAATCTCAATCCTGAGTTGAATTCCTCCTGCAGCGAAAAAGAATCGAAAAACTTCTCGAAGAACTTGTAGAACACCTCTTGTGTATGAAACTTCTAAACGGACTAATGAACAATACCAATAAGTCTGAGCAGAGCTCACACTGAGCGGTAGGAACTGGCTTTGTCAATATATCAATTGAATTATCATGAGTATTAATCTTGCAAATTTTAACATCTCCTTGAGCAATAACCCCTAGGATGAAGTGATATCTGACATCAATGTGCTTTGTTCTCTCATTGAAAATCTGGGCTTTTGTAAGACAAATAGCACTCTGACTATCACAAAATAAATTGGTGCAGGATGTATTTCTACAAAGCTCATTGTACAAACCTCTTAGCCAAATAGCTTCTTTGCATGCTTCTGAAATAGTCATGTACTTAACTTCAGTGGTCGAAAGATAAACAGTAGTTTGCAGACAAGCTTTTTAACTCACAGCACAACCTCCAACAGTGAACACATAACCAGTAAGAGATCTCCTCTTATCTAAATATCCAGTGAAATCGGAATCTATATATCTTACCAGTCCATCACTAGTTTTTTCAGAATGCAAACAAGCATTAGAAGTACCCTTCAAACATATGAAAATCCACTGAAGTGCTCTCTAGTGGTTTTCCTTGGATTGACCATATATACGCTAACAATACTCAAAGCATGGATATGTCAGGGCGAGAACAAACCATGACGTATATAAGTGATCTGACTACACCTGCATATAAAACACTTGACATATATTCAACTTCTTCAACTGTTTGTAAATTTGGTACTAAAGAGAGTTTAAAATGTGCAGCTTTATCGGTGCTGGTCGGTTTGGCCTTACGCATGTTGAAACAATGAAGCACTTTTTCAATATACTCTCTCCGACTCAGGTATAACTTCCAAACTGACTGTCTCCGATGATTTCATACTAGGAATCTTCTTTGCTGCACCAAGATTATTCATGTTGAATTCACTGCTTAGTTGTGCCTTTAACTTTTAAATTTTAGTCTTGTCTTTTGCCGCAATCGACATATCATCAACATATAGAAGCAAGTAGATAACTAAATCTTTAATGGTCTTCAAATAAACACAACTATCATGGTCGGATCTCTTAAAGTCTTAAGAGATCATAAAGAGTCAAATCTCTTATACTATTATCTGGGTGATTGCTTTAACCCATAAAGATATCTCTTCAATTTACAAGCTACTTCTTCTTTCCCGGAACGATGAAACCTTCCCATTGCTCCGTATAGACGTCTTCTTCTAATTTCCCGTGTAAGAACGCGATTTTAGCATAGCTAGTTGTTCAAGATGGAATTTGATTGTATCCTTTTGCAATGAGCCTTGCCCTGAACCTAACTTGATCAATCGAGATGTGACATCCTTCTTCTTATAAATTCACTTGTAACGTATGTGTTTCTTTTCAATCGGAGCTCGACCAGCTCTCAAGTGGAATTCTTTTCAAGAGATTTTATTTCTTCATCCATGACAATCATCTACCTCTATGACTCCTCGGAGCGGATGGTGTCTAAATAAGTTCAAGGTTCAGGAGTGCCTTCAATGTCCTCTGCCATGTTCAAACAATAAGCCAATATTTGCTTCTTTAATTAACCTCTTTGGAGGTTGGATTTCTAACCACAACTAGTCCGATGACTAGTCCAAAATCTCGACCAGTGTAGAAATGTATACTAGTCGGATAAAGATTTCTGTAGGATTTTTCGACTGATTGCTTTACCTTTGAGCCAAACTCGATCGGACTTGACCAGCAATGGTGAGCCAACCCGACTGATCTGCACATATGATTGTTATATATCTAGTCTAAATATTTAAAAGATATTAATAACCAAAGTTTAGAAATTTTTATTGGACCTACCCAAAACAAAATTCCTCACGACTTATGACTGTAGGGAGTATTATGTATGTGTGCAAGTAACCAACTACCCAGGAAGATGGAGCTGTCAGTTGTCACTGAAAACAAGCAAAGGGGCATCCAAATGCATGACCTGATGATGAGTGACGAGGCAAATTCTATACATGTGTGTGCTACCTGCATTATTGCCACCACAGGCATTGCACATTTGATAATTGCGTTGCAATGTTGCAAGGATCTAGTATATATCTATCCAAATGGATGAATCCAACTTATATCTAGGGGAGGAGATAAGGGCAGCAGGTTCTTGTCTCACTGTTGGTGCCCTCTGACAAATCAAAACACTGTTCTTAGGGCTGGGAATGGGGACAGTTGTTTGTTTGCATTGCAAGAAAACCAAGCAAGCAGACAGAGACTAAAAGAAGTAAAGGCTGATGCAGACATCCCTTTGGGAGGAAGCATCAAGCATGCATGTCTGCACACAACTGGGTCGCATATTTTAATTGAGGGTCATTGCTTCATCAGCCAAATTACTTAGGAATGCTTCTACTAAGAAGTGATTGTGCCATTGCAGCATCAGAAGAGACGCAGAAAGAATTGCAATGTGCAGGTAATTGCTTACAGTAGTAATAAGTCAGGCGATGAATTAAAAAGCCTAATCTAGCAAGCGGCTGGATAGTCCAAGAGACAAGACAATGGCGCACGCTTTGCCGGTGGAGGGAGGTGCAGCCGTGCGATGTGGTGGGCCGAGAGAGAGAGAGACCTGCTTTCTCGGCTTTCTTTTTGTCTTCTTCCTAATGCAAAGGCCTTTTAAGGATAGATAAAGCAGCTTCCATTAAACATGAGTGCTCGCTTACTGCTTGTTCTCTTTGCATGTCTCTCACCAAAGCGTTGTGGTTTTACAGAGGGCTACCTACCTACTACTATAAACAATTACTATTGGTCACCATTGTTATCATTGTTACTGCTTTTACTATTAACAATTACTCACTGATTAGCACTAGCTCAATGCATCCTAAACTTAAGTAATTAGTACTACACATCTTTTTTGGCCAAAAGGCAAGAAATTGAAACAGTAGAAACTTTGTAGGTAAGGGGAAAAGTCACCTCATCTCCCTTTGCATACTTCTAAAGTGGTAAAGGGGGAGCAAGCTCTCTCCCATGGGGGAAAGCTACTTTTGTCAGGGGTTTTAGCCCTGTTTTTCCAATTACTCCATGATTTTCAGGACAGAAAAGTAAGGCCAGCCGGCTCATCGATTGTTTCCTCAGAAAAGCAATTGGTCGATGCACAATGCAGTAGTCAGAGAATAGTGTGTGTAGCATCTCAAAAGCATTGCTAGCTATAGCACAGCATTTCTGTACTGGAAAGGAGAGGGTCCTGTTCTAGCTGCATGCATGGTTATAATTAAACTTGTTTAGAAAACTTAAGACTAATGACAATCATTTGATATATTACCAGAGATCATTTTCAAGCTCACATCAAAACTTTCTATGATTATCTGATGCTTGCTGTTATATACTTATTGCCTGACAAAACCTTGTTCTGCTGTTATTCTAAAGTTCAGGCCATTTTGGTCTGAATGATTTGGCAGGGTTCAAGTTTAACCTACAGCACCATGCATGCAGGAGCTAGTAATCTGTAAAGTAGTACTACTATAAAAGAGCATCAAGCACAGAGCAAAACAACACAAGAATTAACCTGTCGGCAATGATAAAGTAATCAGCAGGGACAGGCACGCTGGCTGCATTCGCACGGGCTAAGGCGTTAGCTAAAATTCAGTGCCGAACTTTTCAGAGGACAAAGTACATCGGTGTCTGTAAAAATTCAGGTTGTAGTCTCCATTCTGTCCCCCCACCACACTCCCTCCTCGAAGTCGCAGCCTCCTCATCATTCCTGTTCCTTGGAAGCCTGTGCCACTCTTAACAGGTAGTTTAGGCCAAGGTTCAGTTTCCTGGCCGGTAACTGGAAAACTAGGTTGAGTCTGAGATGATAAAAATCGGTCAAAATTTAAAATTATAAAATTTGAACTCCCCACTGAACCAGAAGAGCAAGAAGTTCTCAAATGGCCAAAAAACAAGATGAAGAGGACATGCATGAGCCACAAATTGGCGACACACAGAAAGAAGCTGAAGAAAGTGATTTGCCTGTCTCAAATTTTCTGATGAACCTGATATTGGGAAAAGAGAGCAATGATCCAAACAGAAATTCAGAATCTGAGGCTGAAAAGAAGCAAGAAGAAACCATGAAGAAGAAAGCTCGGTGTCATTTCTTGCAGAAAATAAGGTAGATGATAAACTCATCTTCGAACAAGAAAAACAGAATGTAGAAGGCTCTGAAGAAACACATGAAACGGTCAAAGAACGAAGTCATGATTTCAAGTGGTGAAGACAAAGAAACATGCACTGGTTTGAGTGCTTAGCGCATGCTCTTTTCTTCCCTTTATTTATAGCTTAACAGCTCCTAGACAATAACTGCAATGCAGTATACTAAGGGATACATGCAGAATACTAAAAGACACAGCAGAAAACTAAGAAGCATGCGCAGCATGCATGCGGAGTACTAAATGGATACATGCAGAATAGCAATAACTACAATACAGTATACTAAGAGGCATATGCAGCATACATGCAGGATACTAAATGCTACATGCAGAGGATACTAAGGCCATGTTTGTTTAGGCTTAAGCTTTTTGGCTTATAGCTTAAAGTCAGCTTTTTGGCTTAAGCAGCTTAAAAGCAGTTAGCTTTTAAGCCAAGTTAGACTATTTGGTATCCTAGCTTTTTGATGGGTTGAATGGTGTGGCTTATTACCAGAAAGTCTGAAATGCCCTTATTATATGTATTGTTGCACTCAAGAGGAGGCCAGCGGGGTCACCGGAGGACGGCAGATTTGTGGAAGGATGGCAGACGAGGCCGGCGGGGTCGTGGGTCGCCGGTCGCTGGCGGGGTTTGTCGGAGGACAACGGATGAGGCCAGCAGGGTCGCGGGTCGCCGGCGGGGTCGCGGGTTGCTGGTCGCTGGCGGGGTTTGTCGGAGGACGGCGGATGAGGCCAGCGGGGTCGCGGGTCGCCGGCGGGATTTGTCGGAGGACGGCGGACGAGGCCGGCGGGGTCCCGGGTCGCGGGAGGACGGTGGTGTCGCAGGTCGTCGGCGCCGTAACCCTAATCACGCGATTAGGTTTGGGAGGGGATTGGGAGAGAACGGCCGAACGGCCAACGGTTTATATACCAATGGCATTTGTGTGTAAATCTTTCGAAGTTCAGTGGCAAAACGTTATTTCTATTCCGCAAAAGTCAAAAAAAAGCTCCTTTCAACTGGCTTTTGGCTTTTAGTTATACAGTGGCTTTTGGCTTTTTAAAAGCCTAGTACAAAAGCCAGCCGTTTGTTTAGGCTTAAGCTTTTTTGCTTATAAGCCACTGAAAAAGCCAAAACAAACAGGGCCTAAGAGGCATGCGCAGCATTCATGCAGAATTTAAGGGACTGACTACATGCACATAAAATTAATGCTAACAGCTGGACACTGAAAGGTCATTGGAAACTGATGAAGAGCTCAATTGGAACACTCATGATTCGGATGCACCAGTTTTCACCGGTTTATCTGGTTTTTCCATCGGTTTCCGACCGGACCGGTTACCGGTCCCATCCTGCTTCCCCCCAAATTTCCATTTGCCAAATTTTGACCGGTTTTTAACCGGGTTTTTCAGTAACCAGCCGGTAACCGGTACCGCCCGGCGGCGGGATTTGGCCTGGTTCCGGTTTTTCGAACCTTGGTTTAGGCTAAAGAAATGGAGGGGAATGAAAAGATAGATAAAAATGGCACAAACTTGGAATAAGAGGGGAAAGCTTGCCATCTTGATCATCATTACGCAAGAATGAGCGAAGAGTCTACCTATATAATTTGCCGTTTGTCAACACCTAAAAAATGTTGATGAAAATCATTGCTCTATACTATAAGTGCTACATTTTGGGATGGAAACAATGAATATAAATTAATCCGCTTAAAAAGTTTCTGTTACGCTTGGCGACTTGTTGGCACTATTTACGAATTTCTTCACATGTCTTTCTCCGGAAATTTAGATATGCCAACCGCAACCGACTCCCTCTCTGTGAACCCCCTTTAACCTACCATGTCTCTACAATCTCTCCGTATAACCCTTAAACCTGACCTATCTCTACGAGAACTCCGACTCTAAAATATAGCATAACTACATAACATAACCAACATTATGTTAAAAAAATGCAAGGGTGCGTCTAAACATCATCCGGATATTTTCTTCCTAACAATCATCCAGATTTGAGACCGTTGATTAGAGATCTAACGGTCCATTTTTTAGAGGAGGGGAAATTTTTCTTGGAGGGGGTGGGGGGAGAACTCATGGCCGTTGGATCTCTAATCCAATAGTTACAAATCTAAATGATAGTTAAGAAGAAAACATCCAGATGATGTTTATCAACACCTAAAATGCTTCGAATTAAGCTCCTCAAGGTTGGAGCAAGTCCTCGAGCCGACAGCACCCTGCCATGCACGCTCGCCTCCTGAGCCTCAGAGCACCGAAAGGAGGAGGGAACACGAGTCGCAGTAGCAAATTTTCTTCTTCTTCTTCTCCGTCCTTTCCGCGGCAGAAAAGGAAGGAAGAAAGAAACAAGTAGGCGTAGAAAAGAATCGACACGGGGATCTCAAAAGACGCGAAGGTCATGGTGGTGATGACCTCACACACTAACATTTGTAGCCCTAAAGCGAGCACATTCTCTAGGCTTCTTGTTCCCCTCCTTTTCTCCTCTTGTTCTTCTACTATTCTTTTTCATGGAGTTTCTCGAGGACTCTACTCTCGTTTCCTTTTTTTTTCTTTTCTGGTTTCTTGGGGCCTATGAATCTGAATTGAACTTTGTTCTTGTTTTTTTTTTGTTGCAATTTGTGTATGGAAACAGTAGACATGGACAATTCTTTGCATGTGAGATGGACGTGCGTATGATGAAGTGCTTTGTTTCATTGGTTTTGCTATTACACGGAGGACAGAAATTTTTTTACCTTTTAGTCATCTGAAATTGTACTCTTAATCAACTGAAGTTGCAGTCCACCTCCAAAAAATCATCTGCAACTTCAGATGATTCACTTTGAATCACCTGAAGTTGCAGATGAGTGAGAGATAAAAAAATTTTAGTCGTCTGTGCAATAGTAACTCCATTTCATTTTTACAAGAAGTACACTGTTTCAGCTTTGGTTTTTCCCCCCAGGGCCTAGTATTTTTATCATGTCTTTTCATGGGTTGATTGAATAAAAGCACTTTACTGAAAAGATACACAAGCTGCTCTGCTCATTGGCGGTGAAAGAAATGCGTGCAAGAAGAAAAAAAAATAACATGATGATACTTGTGGTGGTACTCCTAATGGTACGTCATGTCGTTTGGACATGGTGTGTGCAAACAAATTACTCTTTCCATTATTCCGCGTCACAATCTTTCGAGTTTTGACTTCACAAATATATCGATCTTTTGCTGTGACATACTCAGATTCGAATGTAATGTACGTTGTGGTCAATAATTGTGGCGACGAAGCGACAGATTGGTTGATCCGCATTGTCTTGCCAGTGAATTTCTTTGTCCAATAGTGTTAGTCGTCGTTGCGATTCAGAGAGATTGATCGATGATTCGATCTTGTGATTGCGACGAAGCATATGCTCGGTGTCAGCTTATGCTAGGCGGAGGAAGAGCCAGTGCAAAAATCCTATTGTCAACTTCAGAGATATCATCTCTCTAAAAAAAGATAAAAAAAAACTTCAGAGATATCAGATATCATGCCGTGTCTCGGATCATATCGTCCATCTCTGCACAAAAAATTTCTGAAATTCTGTAGTGGCTCCATCCGTGAGTTTTTTCCGACAATATTTCATTGTCCGAAAAAGGAGGGCTGGAAGCAGACTCGGAAGAAGTCTGAATTCTGATGATCTATTCTACATAAGAGGAATAACTGATTGATTCAGCAAACACATTTAGTGTGCTAGTAAATCACACAATATCAAAGTGCATATATTCAGGGGAAAAATACAGAAGGCACAATTCAAAAGTGAAGTAGCTATGGAGGCATATAGAGATCAGATGTACAACAACAAATTTTGTGGGTACATGCAGATGTGTTTGTTCCCATAATGCAAGCTAGAACTAGACAGATCATACAAAATGTAGCACCCTGACAAAAATTAGAAAGAGAATCGCAGCGTTTTTTTTTAAAATCTATCCCCCTCTCTCTCTTATCCCTAACCATATATCTCTCTACCTTATCTATCCATCCATATCTCTTTCATCTCCATCTATTCCATCTCTCTTCAAATCTCCCGCTCTGTCTTTCTCTAGAGGAGGCGTCGGGTGTGAGGCCAGCATGGCGGCTGTGGCATCGCCGGCAGCAGTGGTAGTGTGGCAAGTGGCGGGCGGCACAATGCGGCATGCAGTAGTGGCGTGGTGTGGCGTGCAACGGCGGCATGGCAATCGGGCACCGGTGGCCGACGCGACGCGGCTGTGGGCGATGGTGTATGGTGACGCACATGGTCGGAGGAGGCGTAGTGGTCAGAGCGCCGGCAGGCCGTGCGGCTAGCAGCGGCGAGCGCATGGCGGCGGCGTGGTGCGCGGGTGGCGGTGGCGACGGACCGAGGCGGCGAGCAACGGTAGTCGGTAGGGGCCGGTTTGGCCACTCGGCCTGGCGGCGCAAGTGGCCGGGAGGCCATGGCGGCGGCGGCGGCTGGGAGTAGCAGCGCACAGGAGGCGCACATGTGGCGTGGCTGCCATGGCGAGCGGCGGCGCAGCACAGGACAACCAGCGGCGGCCGACGGTGAAGGAGACCGTGCAGCCGTGGCACGGTGGGCACACGACCAGGCTGGCCAGAGCATGGCTGAATATAGTTTCGTACAGGAGTTTTGCTGGTTCACGCAGTGGGACGCCGTTCGTTTGGCCGAACATGGTTCGCTTAGCCGAACGACGATTCGCACGACGAAATCCAGCGATCGCAATTCCTTCCGGCCGAACGATCTCTTTCTGCCCTTCCGTAGTTTATCTTAACCCTCGCCTGATTTGCCTCCATCTCCTTCTCGCAGGTTCGCACGTGGCCTTTGAGTGAGCGTTCGGACAGTTGCGCACCTTAGATCCCTCATGCAGCGTGTCCACCGAACGTGCTCAAGACAAGTACCTCGCTGCCGTAACCTTTCCGTTTCGCATACCACGTGTTTCCATATTACTTGTCACCTTACCATTGAGTACAATTATCATATCATTAAAATTATCTGGCTAATATCATATTGCTAAAGTTACCTAGCTAATATCATATCACTAAAGTTACCTGGCTATTATCATATCACTAAATCTCACCTGGTTATTATCATATTATTAATGCTTGCCTGGTTCTAGACTTCTGATATTGTATTTATACCATGATGTTGTAGGCTATCTTGTTCCACATGCTTTTAGATTTATTAGAATATTTAGTTAATAATGTTCTAGAATTCATACTTTTAATTAGTGTTTTAGAATTAATACTTAAATCATTAGTAGGGGTAGCATATGAACATGTTTCAATTTAGATCTAAACCATTAGTACTCTTTTAATATTAGGGTTGCTATGCTTTATTTTTACTGGTATCTTGATCCACTGCTTGTATGTTGTTGTATGTAAGCCATGACATATTTATATATAATACATGTTAATCTAATAATAATCATTCATCATATAATAAAACTTAGATGGATGCCAACTCTTGTGTGAATTATGTTATTATATCTCTTATAGAGTAATTCCTAGACCGTTATTGCTATGTTATCATTTTACTGTTAGAAATTGGCCCATTTAATTATGGCATATTTCCTTAATTCCAAAGCATGCATGGTTTAGTACCATATTGCTAAGACAGGGTGAGAAAGACCGATTTATAAGGTGGAGTCCTCCCCACTCTTTGAATATGGAAAGAGATGGTATGAGGATAGTTCTGTCTAGTCACACACGCACACGCACACGCGCACGTATTCGTGTATTTTTCGCGTGAAAATCGCGTGACTTGCGATGCGCGACCGTGACGTGACGTGGCACGTCACTTGGCAGATCAAGTCCATCTTTATTTTGCTGAACCATGCACCTCACTCTCTCTGTTTGAATGAGATTCAAACGTTTGAATTTGAGGCTTAATTGGGTTTTGATGATAGACAGTTACTAGTTGATAAATGGCTGGTTCAATGTGTCAGTTACCAGTGGGTAAATGGCTGTTTTAATCATGTCAATTATCAGTCTATCTATATATGCCTGGAGACGTCTAGAGTGAAAAAGAAGAATCCAACTGCCTCCAATTTTTCCTTCTCTGTGATTTTGTGCTCGAGTACTGTGCTGTCTGAACCTTGTCGACCTTTCTTCCCGGCGTGCACCTGGAAGGAGGGAGAGCGGCTATCTCCGAACCGTTGCCGCAGAGAGTACCTGCACGGGGGCGGCAATAAGGTTTCTGGGCAGCGCATCTGCGCGACCGCTCACTGCACTGCGTCATCTACGTTCTGCACTGCGTCAAGCCTGCGCGGCTTCCTGTTCTTCATCAGGCTAACAAGTAAGTCGATCGCGCGCACGTTCGACTTGGTTACTATATTCTTTCTTGAGTATATTCTAAAGTATGATGAGTAGCCTGCTGTTAGTTGTGAGTTTTGCATCATTAGTTTATTGTTTTTGTCTCCTAATAAAACTTGGAATTAAAATATTGCCTTACTTTACAACAATCCAGAAACCTTATTGCGAATTTGTTGCAATACAGAAATGGCTAGTGCTTCTGATGCGATGAAACCTGAGAGGTTTTCTGGTCAGAACTTTCGTAGATGGCAGACTAGAGTCAAGTTTTGGCTCATGTCTTTGGGGCTGTGGTGGGTTATCCACCCGCGGTATCCATTTACGATTGAGCAGTACATGCAGTTTGAGACTGCAAACAATACTGCCCTTGGCTGCATTCTAACTATTCTGGCAGATCAGCTCTATGATGTGTACATGGACTACAAGTCCGCCACAGAATTGTGGGATGCACTAGAGCACAAATATGCAGAGGCAGAGGCAGGTCGCTGGCTCAATATATGTGAGCAATTTTTCGACTTTACCATGGATGAGGCTAAGTCCATAGTGGGACAAGCTCATGACCTCCAGCTACTAGTCGGTGAGATTGCGCACTTGGGCTGTGTGTTGCCTCCAAAGTTTGTGGCTGCGGGCATTGTTGCTAAACTCCCTACCTCTTGGCGGGATTTTGCTACTGGCTTGAAATATAAGAGGGAAGAGATTTCTGTTGAGGATCTCATTGCAGCCCTCGATGTAGAAGAAAAACAAGAGCAAAAGATGCACCTAGCACATCCGCGAGAACAATGCAAATGTTATACGTAAAAAAACATTGTTAAGAAGTACAAATCCAACAAACCAAACAAGACAACTAGCTTTAAGAAGAAAACTTAGAAAAAGGATTTGAAGGACATCACCTGCTTTGTATGCGGAAAAGACGGTCATATGGCGAAGGATCGCCGTTTCATAAAATCGAGATGGTGAACAACCTAAGAAGAAGGTCGTTAACGTGACCATAGGCGAGGCCTCGACTTCGGGAAGGTATGGTAATTCACCGTTGTCTTTTCAGCTTGTCAATCCACGATTGGTGGATTGATACTGAGCTAATGTTCACGTATGTTCGATATTTCCTTGTTTTCTTCTTATCGTGCAGCAGGGCTTCCTCCATCCTAATGGGAAACGAGTCGCATGCTTCTGTTCTTGGTGTTGGCACGGTGGATCTGAAGCTTACTTCAGGGAAGATTGTCCACTTGAAGAACGTGCAGCATGCTCCTACAATAAAGAAGAACCTCATAGTGGTTCTCTCCTTTGCAGGGACGGTTATAAGCTAGTTTTTGAGTCAAATAAAGTTGTAATGTCTAAGTTCGGAAAATTTGTTGGTAAAGGCTATGAGAGCGGAGGCTTGTTCCGCCTAAGCATTTTAGAGTCTTGTTATGATCTGAATATTACAACTGGTTTAAATAAATGTGAGGCGAATATTTGGCATTCTCGTTTCTGTCATATTGGTTTTGATAGTATTGCTAGAATGTCCAGATTAGATTTAATTCCAAAATGTGAAATTGTTAAAGGATCAAAGTGTCAATCATGTGTGCAAGCAAAGCAACCTCGAAAACCCTTTAAGGGATTAGAGGATGAAAAGAACTTGGCACCTTTAGATCTTATTCATTCAGATTTGTGTGAAATGAATGGATTATTGACAAAAGGAGGCAAAAGATATTTTCTAACTTTTATTGATGATGCAACACGCTACTGCTATGTGTATTTGCTGAAAACTAAATATGAAGTTTTAAACTAGTTTAAAACTTATAAGGTCGAGGTTGAGAACCAACTAGAAAAGAAAATAAAAAGATTGAGATCTGATCGTAGAGGAGAGTATGTCTCTCTTGAATTCTTCTAATTCTGTGCTGAGCATGGAATAGTCCATGAATTTACACCACCATATTCACCCCAATCAAACGGGGTAGCTGAGAGGAAAAATCGGACACTAACAGACTTGGTTAATGCCATGTTAGAAAGTGCCGGTATGCCTAAGGCATGATGTGGGGAAGCTATTCTAACAGTAACTTTCGTTCTAAACAGAGTAATCACTAAAAAGAGTGAGATTACTCCGTATGAGGGATGAAAGGGGAGAAAACCTAATGTTAATTTTCTGCGAACTTGGGGGTGTTTGGCAAAAGTCAATATACCATTGCAGAAAAAGAGAAAACTTGGACCAAAAACAGTCGATTGTATTTTTCTAGTATATGCTCAAAATAGCACGGCCTATAGATTTTTAGTAGTTAAATCAGAAACTCCTGAGATTATTGCTAATACAATAATGGATTCTAGAGATGCTTCATTCTTTGATAATATCTTTGCTATGAGAACAGTAGACAGTACTTCACGAACAGAGAATGTTCAAACTGATAATATTGAAAGTGAGAATAATCAAACTTCTGAACTTCCCACCATTTCGAACCAATATGTGATATCACGAGGAGGATAACAATCTAGTCGCAGGCTCCTCGCAGGAGCAAGAGACAAAGGGTTGAGAAACCTTTGGTGACGACTTTATTGTATACCTCGTGGATGATGTGCCAAAGACTCTTTCAGAGGCTTATGCATCTCCTGATGCTGAGTATTAGAAAGAGGCAGTCCATAGCGAGATGGACTCTATCATGGCTAATGGGACTTGGGAGATCACAGATCGTCCTATCGGGTGTCAACCTGTAGGATGTAAGTGGATCTTTAAAAAGAAACTAAGGCCTGATGGAACTATTGAGAAGTACAAGGCAAGACTTGTGGCCAAGAGTTACACCCAGAGAGAGGGAGAAGATTTCTTTGATACCTATTCTCCTGTCGCCAGACTAACTACCATCAGAGTGCTTCTTGCGTTAGCATCTTCCTATGGTCTACATGTTCATCAAATGGACGTGAAGACAACTTTCCTTAATGGAGAGTTGGATGAAGAAATCTATATGGATCAACCGGATGGATTTGTGATTTCTGGACAGGAAAATAAAATATGCAGATTATTGAAATCTTTGTATGGCCTAAAACAAGCACCAAAACAATGGCACGAGAAATTTAACAAAACTTTAACATCTGCTGGCTTTGTTGTGAATGAAGCTGATAAATGTGTGTACTATCATTATGGTGGGGGTCAAGGAGTGATCTTATGTCTGTATGTAGATGACATACTTATATTTGGAACAAACACTGCCATAATTGACGAGGTCAAATCTTTCTTATCTCGGTGTTTTGATATGAAAGACTTGGGAGAGGCAGATGTCATTCTGAATATTAAATTGATCAAAAGCAAGGATGGGATTACTTTGAATCAATCCCATTATGCTGAGAAAATTTTGAGCCGGTTCAGATTTGAAAATTGTAAAGTTTCTCCAACACCTTATGATGCGAGCATTAAGCTTCGAAAGAACCAGGGGTTAGAAAAAGATCAATTAAGATATTCACAAGTTATTGGATCACTAATGTATTATCTGGTGCCACAAGACCTGACATTTCATTTGCTGTGAGTAAATTAAGTCGGTTTACTTCTAACCCAGGAGATGATCACTGGGAGGCACTTGAAAAAGTGTTGCGCTACTTGAGAGGAACAACATCTTTTGGAATACATTATTCTGGACACCCTTCTGTATTAGAAGGATACAGTGACTCTAATTGGATCTGTGATGCGGATGAGATCAAAGCTACAAGTGGTTATGTATTCACTTTAGCTGGTGCTGCAGTTTCATGGAGGTCTTGCAAACAGACCATATTGACGAGGTCAACCATGGAAGTAGAACTTGTAGCACTTAACACAGCCACAGTTGAGGCTGAATGGCTGAGAGAACTTCTATTAGACTTGCCATTGGTTGAAAAACTAATACCTGCAATCCTGATGTACTGTGATAATCAAACAGTGTTGGCCAAAGTCACAAGTACAAAGGATAATATGAAGTTCTCTAGACATGTGAAGTGTAGGCTTAAATCGGTCAGAAAACTGAGAAACTCCGGAGTTATTGCTGTGAATTATATTCACACTGAGAAAAATCTGGCAAACCCTTTTACAAAGGGGTTAGCACGGAAAGCGATTTTTGTTGCGTCTATGGACATGGGAATGATGCTCATTAAAGTTACATCACAATGGTAACCCATACCTTCTTGATCGGAGATCCCGTGACTTAGGCAATGGAAAAAATAAATTGATATTGTAACAAGAGAGTACATATTTATTGTACCCATGTCCTAATAAACAATGTACTTTCGACTGTATGGAAGGTTGGCATAAAGCCTTAATGTATTCTGTTGTCCAAATAAGAAAAATGTATTAGCCTGCAAGATACCTAGAAAGAATACACCTACTTGAGCTTAACTATGTAGTCGCAGTTCACGAGAACGGGGCATTCTCTAGAAAGCTCATGAGCAGATAAGAGAGCATGACCATATAACGCTCTGTTTAGGCGTGGTTCATTGACATCCTAGTACTAGTTGAGATTTCAAGTGAAATCTGATCACGAAAAGCTATGAATTCAAGGCATAGTCCATTCATCAGTTGTGAGAAGATGAATCTTGTCATTCTAGGTGCAAGTTCAACCCGTACGGGACTTACACTAAAAGACTGGTATATTAACATTACTTCAGCACAATATCTTTGTCATATGTTTACTTGTTGCTTTGGAATTGGTGGGGGATTGTTAGAAATTGGCCCATTTAATTATGGCCTATTTCCTTAATTCCAAAGTATGCATGGTTTAGTACCATATTGCTAAGGCAGGGTGATGAAGACCGATTTATAAGATAGAGTCATCCCCACTCCTTGAATATGGAAAGAGATAGTATGAGGATGGTTCTGTCTAGTCACACACGCGCGCACGCACGCGCGCGCGTATTCGCTTATTTTTCGCGTGAAAATCGCGTGACTTGTGACTTGTGACTTGCGACGCGCGACCGTGCCGTGACGTGGCGCGCCACTTGGCAGACCAAGTCCATCTTTATTTTGCTGAACCATGCACCTCAATCTCTCTGTTTGAATGAGATTCAAACATTTGAATTTGATGCTTAATTGAGTTTTGATGATAGACAGTTACTAGTAGATAAATGGCTGGTTGAATGTGTCAGTTACCAGTGGGTAAATGACTGTTTTAATCATGTCAGTTATCAGTCTGTCTATATATGCCTGGAGACGTCCAGAGTGAAAAAGAAGAATCCAACTGCCTCCAATTTTTCCTTCTCTGCGATTTTGTGCTCGAATACTGTGTTGTCTGAATCTCGTCGACCTTTCTTCCCGGCGTTTATTTTAGTTTATTTTGTGCTCGAGTACTGTGCTGTCTGAACCTCGTCGATCTTTCTGGTTAGAAGTGGACCGGTCTTATGTTTCAAACATTTATTTTAGTTTCCATTGGTTCTCTTTTAAAGTACTTTTAAAGTTTTAATTCCTTATGAATTCTATTATTGATTTTATTTTTTACTTTGACGATGACGTTACATAGCAGTATCTCTTATATTGGTATGTGGCTATGTATCTCTTATATTGGTATGTGAGGTGCTACGTACGAATTTTATTGTTGCTTTTATTTTTACTTTGACAATGATGTTACATAGTAGTATCTCATGTTGGTATAAAAAGTGGTACGCAAAAGTTCAGACACCAGTCCAAACTCTGAAGCAGAACGATCAACATGAGTAACCAGGTAACAATAATGCTGTTCTGCGATCGAAGGAATAAGAAAACAAAGATTGTGGTCACACATCAAAAAGTAGGAAACATAAGAATTTGTTTCAAATTTTATCTAAACAAAAGAACTGCGTAGAGCAAAGATAATATCTAAACAAAAGAACTGCGTAGAGCAAAGATAACAGATCCAAATTATCCAACAGTAACAAATCCAAGCAACAAAACCTAATTCTTTTTAGAGGTAGAAAACAGTAATATTGGTATGTAAGCAGCGAAAGAAGCAAAGGCACATTGCCAGAATCTTTTTATTTTTGTGAATAATCACAAGTAATCAAAGTTCACTATCATGTACTGAATCCTAAGATGTATCATCCTGACCAAACACTGGAGGTATCGCTCAGCCCTATTCCCTATGACAGTAAAAATCTACTTCACCTCAACCAAACTAGCTGTAGTTTGTACAGCACAATCAATGGTAATGGGTTGCCTACACTGGCCAACATAAGAGTTGCTAAGATTATATGAGAAAACTAGCTTCTGTCATTTATCGGTCATGAAGGTGAGAAGCAATCTTCTCGTGTTGACTGGCGAAGTCACATCCCAGTAACCGAGCATTAGACTGTACTGCTGTCCAAAGATCGAGCAATGAAGCTTGGTAGGAACAGCCTAAATCTGAAGAAAATCCGCGATTCAGCCCCCCATTTACAGCAGCAACAGCACTCCCGTTTGCTTGGTGTGTCCGCACCGTGTTTCCCCTTGCTTTCGCAACACCCAAGCAAGACTTCAGCAGCTGACTTATGTATGCATTCAGCCCGGAGTTTAGCACATCAGTGCACTCTCCGGGCACGCTAAGGCCTTCGGCTTTCAACTTATGCTCAAGTAGCTTCGACAATGACCGAGTGTCTGGCAATTCACCGTTGTTGTAGCATACCTCTGAAGGATAAGATGTAGAAGGCTGAGAGTTCTGAGCCTTCCGGACTCCCAATGGAGCCCTAATCGGGCTTCGACTCTGCACACACACTGGGCTGCCCCTGGTCTGGTCAACCTCCTCGCCGTCCTCCACAGACACAAACTCCTCAGCCCCTGGGTGACCAAGAGGAGACTTTCCAAGTGGACTCAGCTTATCAGCAAACCTCCTGTCCCGGTTAGCCACCGGCGACACTCTCCTCGCCAGTGGCACACCATTGGCCAGTGGTCCATTCGACACAGTGCTAGTCTGCGAGTTCCCGGTAACCGCCTGCCTGCTTGGCGGCCCAAGCGACATGCAAGCATTGCCGAGGATCGACTGGATGAGGAAATTGTGAAGCTTAATGTTCTCTTTCCCCAATGCAGCCACACAGATCTTGTCAAACTCGCTCTTGCTGAGCTGACAGCCCAAGAACTTCTTGAGGCTGTGGAAGTAGAGCTCGGCGCGCTGGTGGCCGAGCTTCTTGACGAGCTGCGTCTTCAGCTCCATCGTGTCGACGCGAGCAAGCTTCCTGGAAGGCTGCATCATGGCAACCACACCAAATGCAGCAGCTACGCGAAGCCGATGGAACAGATCTGGATGAGCAAACCCTAGATGCCGCCGAACACCCGCGGGCTTCAGCGATCCGCGCAGGGGCCCGCCGCAAGAAGATAATCTTTAAGCAAGGCTCCAAGAGCCCATCTGCGGAATCAGATCATGAAGCAACAATTTTAGCATAGAGATTAGCTTCGTGGTCCAAGAACTCAAGGATCGCTCCGTGATCCAAGACGCAACAAAGAGCTCAAGAAACCGATTTCGAAACCAAATTTTGAGCAAACCCGAACAGGGAATCGCCGATCGGAAGCAAGCTAACCTCGAATTTGGGGAAAACTCGAATCAAACCCGGGGGAAAACAGCATGAACAGTGCCAAATTGGACGGGGGAAAGACGGTGTGGATTTGGGGGGAAGACCGCAGGAGACTAACCTCGATCGGAGAGATCAAGTTGCCCAGTCAAAATCGAAGGACTAAAGGTAAATTCGTAAAAAAAAATAAAAGAATTGTTTTGCGGCCGCCGCAATGGGGTGCTTGCCCCCGAATTATTGGTCGGTCGCGACGAACAGTAGTGCCATCGGTGCCTCGTGCGCAATTACACCTCACCGGAGCCTTCCTGCTAGGCCAACGTCTCGCTGACAGGTGGGCGCCACATGTCAGGATGAAGTGAATATAGTAATGTAAAACACAGCGGGAACACGGTAGAGTGGGAAAAAAAAGGCTGGACTGGGTACTAAATTGTTTTACTTACACTTATTAATTAAATAAATATTAAAATAAATTGATTTTAAATGAATTAGATTTTTCTCTAATTCAGCTCGTTAGCTTAATTCTAAAAATATTTAAAATTACAAATAGAATAATATTAAATTATATCAATTTTAGAAGAGAAAAAAACTCGGGAAGAAGAGAACCATCCGCCCCTAAATGTGGGATAGGCGTTGTATTTGGTTGTTGGGATCGGCCTGACACGTGCTGGCCGTGGTCGCACGTGTCCAAATACAAATGGCTTGCTGGACCTTCAAGGCAAGAGCTATGTATTCTTGGCGGATTTGTGTATTTAAAAAAAAAAACTGAGCAAAGGATGGTAAACCGAATGACATGCAAGAAATCTGTCCTTTTCTTTGCTGGGGAAGTATATGTACGCTAATTTGTATGAATATCTTGTAACATCCGAAATTCCAATTCCGAATATTTGCGTAAGTCGCAAGGTTGGATGGGTAGGCAACCAGGCAAGGAAAGTAGGAAACAGACACGTGGAGTCACCATATTGAGGAGTCGATGGGTTGCAACTGTAAATCACCGTATAGTACTATGATGCAAGTCAAGATTTTTTTTCCACTATGGTAATGTGCTCAGCTATTCTTGGATGATTCAGTGGTAGTTAAAAAACTTGCAATCCAATTGTGAATTATGTGTTATGCTTCCAATCTAGCTGACTTGTGGGAGCTTGTCTCTTCGACTGATGAACTAGGATCGGATTGTACTTTGTTCTCTCTTCCACTATCAATGAAAACACACACAAGTCTTTCTGCGTTTCTTGAAAAAAATGCTCAGCCGCGAAATGTTGTTTTGTACATACATGTGATATTATATTATCAAACCGCTTCAGCCTTCTTTTTTTTTTTTTGCTGAGCTATAGTATACTGACGTCCTTTTAAAACTTAATAATTTAGTTCGGCACTGTAGCAGTGTGTATCAAGTTGAAGAAAATGACCAGTTGGTTGAGCCTCAGAAACCACACATTTGTCTCTCAAGAAGGTGATTGCGACATGGCCATTTGGTTGAGTTGGAAGTGGAATTTGCACGAGCCACGTTTGGAGTTTGTTTCCCAATTCCCAGGGAGATGGTCACAAACATCGTTTTCATGAGGTACCGATAAAAGTACCGTATGCAGAGATCTTGCCTAATCACCGCATGTACATTTTCAGCTTCCAATTTTCCATTGTTCACTGCTGAAACGTATGAAATACAACTATAATTTTCAAATAAATTAGAGTTATATATATCTCAAAATCGTGCCGCGCAATTGCAGGGGCAGTTCGCTAGTCCTTTTACAGTACAAGCTCGAACTTGTGTACCTGACTTGAGCATTTTGCATCAATTTTTGAATCGATGACATTTAGTACAGGACAGAGATTGTAACACAGGTATATTAGAGGCTCTCATAATTCATAACCTCCAATCACTTGATAATGATGCGAATGAACGAACCATGCATACCATGCCCAACAGTCAACAACGCACAATCAAAGCAAGTTAAGCACACGGTACATTAACACGTGAAATGCTCACACAGGCATCACGCTTATTACAACAAACCATGACAGTCCAAAGGACCCAATAAAGCCACACAAATCCAACTCCTGAGCACATGCATACCTAGCAAACCATATGCTCAGGTATGCAAACGGGCACACTCACACAGAATACATTCCGCACACAGGCACACAAGCAGGTAATACATAAACACACATACACACATTCAGTCTCAAACTGACATACATGGAGCTTGGTGATGAATGCATGAGGAGAGGTATCTTTCAGCATCCGTGTTTCTTCCATAGCAGCGATCTTGCAAGTCAAGGAACTGCAGCTGCGCTTCCTGTTTGTTGATCGCGTCTAATAACTGGACGGTTTTTATGGTTTTCAATGTCTCGCTGTAGCTGATCTGGGACAGGACCACCATTGAACTCAATCTCCTTTACTCTTGGAAGGTTCAGGAGTCCTAAGAGAGAAGGCTCCATGTTGGTGAAGGACCAGACAATCTTCTCAAGCGCAGGAGCTGCTCCCTCGCCGAAGCGAATCGCAGCGATGCCAGAGCCGCCCTCAACAACAAGAAACATGAGGTTTTGGAATTCATCATTGGTGAAGATAAGCTGCTCTTCGTTGTATGACTTGTGCCGGAGCCTAAGGCCACGCAAGTTTGGTAGTTTGCCAACGACTGATAGATCATCACGATTCAGCCGTGTATCATGTAGAGTTACCTTTGCAAGATGTTTGGAGTGATAATCTTTGGCAAACAATTGAAGAAGCTGCCCACTGGTGATCCCGCTAAGGCTTAGTCTGTCAAGATTGGGAGAAGTTTTTAATTCCTCAGGTCGTATGGCAGTGGGAGAAGTACCCCTGCTGCCAGGTAGAGTGCCATTGATTCGGATCGACAGCGACCGGAGGCACTCATTCAGATTACTGATCACTTCGAGGAGTTTATTCAGGTGGTCTCCGCTGTCTGGGATGACCACACCAAGCTTCCTCAGCATCCATAGGTCGGAAATGCGCTCCAACTGGGCAGCATCTCGCGGAGCAACATGTGAAAGTACCTCCATGTTTGTCATCTTGTCGATCCTGCGAGGCATTAGAATAGTGGAGAAAGATTCGTTGGCTGTGATGGTGTCAGCGGTGCTTGGGCTTCTATCAATGCGGCCAGCGAGTAGACGCTTCATCTTCGGGAGCAGGACATCTCTTGTGGCGGATGCAGGCACCTTGGTTCCGCGAATGTCCAGTACCTCCAACTGCTGGAGATGTTCGATTTCCTTGGGCAGGTGGGTAACATCAATGTTCCTTAGGCTTAGGTACCTAAGCAGCAATATATTGCAGATGTTCTTGAGGCACTGGTGTTGCTGCGGCTTCGTGTTCCCCAATATGCCACAGCCTTCGAGGTCTAGTACTTTGAGCTGCCGATAGAGTGGAGAGTATTCTGCAGGCGAAAGCAAGAACTTGGTGATGTCAT
The DNA here is from genome assembly GCA_036346575.1 of Dendrocalamus sinicus. NCBI lineage: Eukaryota > Viridiplantae > Streptophyta > Magnoliopsida > Poales > Poaceae > Dendrocalamus > Dendrocalamus sinicus. The sequence goes on along the minus strand of JAYEVI010000353.1, from coordinate 26,011 downwards.
CCGAGCGACGGAGCCGGAGACCGCTTTGAGTGGAGAAGTGCTGGGTCAAGTGATGCGACAGGCGTGTGTCCACAAAGTTCTCCTCTTTGGCAAGCTCAACAACCAATTCCTCGAGGAGCTGATGATGGTGTACTACGCAGCTCTTTACTTTCCCTGCAGCTCCGATGCGGTCAGGATAAACAAACCCTCGGTTGAGGAGCACGTCGAAAGCGCGCTCGGCTGCACGCACCGTGCGTGGCCAGTCTCGTCTGGCTGTGAAGCCTTCGACAGCCCACCGCCCAACTAATCTCGACCGCCTGATCTTGTGATTCGCAGGGAAGATAGCCAGATACAGCAGGCAGGCCTTGTAGGCTCTAGGCACGTCATTGTAGCAGAACATTAGCACCCTGCTGGCATTGCTGTACTTTACTGATCCTTCGCCCTCAACCAGCATGCGGCGGAACCTCGTCAGTTCTTCTTCGGTCTTGTTTGGATCAGCATAAAGGGCATGGACGAACATCTTCATACAAAAGGCATTCGGCTCGCATCTCTCCTGAATTTCACGCAAGATGTCCTGCACATTTTTCCTTAGGTAGTTCCTATCAACCACGGTGCGCGCTTTTCTTGCGAAGAAATTAACAAGAGAGTAGACTATAGGTTCAGCACAAAGCCGCTCGGCCTCTTTCACGGGAACCTTTGTGGTCGCTATCACTGCGCTACCAGCAGCGCAACCGAGTGTTTTCAGATGATCTTGCAACATCTTCCATAAGTCTGTGTAGCTAAAACCATCAAGAACAATCAAGGACCTTTTATCTTGCAGGTGCTTTCTAATCTCCTCCTCCAATTGTTCCTCTGTATAATCATCTCTGGCTTTCTGCAGCTTCTCGTCTTCTTGAATATCTAGCTCCCGCAGGATGCCGCGGAGTACGCCCCAACAACCCAGTATTGCAACCCAGGCCGCGGTGCAGAGCCAGACCTTGCGCTCGAACAGGCTCTCCACGGAGGCTACGGCTTCATGTGCAACATCGCCTCCGTCCCGAGTGCCCGGCGCTGCAATGGCCATGACTCTCGGCCACTCTTTGAAGGTCGTTTCGTCTTTGAGCCACCTGAGCAGCTTTTCCGTGCACACCTCCAAGATGGGCGGCATCTCACCGCGGCCACAGTCTTGCGTGAATCTTACGCTGCTCTCCAGGTTGCTCAGGTCATCTTCTCCCGTTCCGACGCTTGCATCAGCTCGAACCGCCACCGCCCAGCCGATGGTTGGGCAATCCTGCTTCTTCTCATCACCGTCAGCTTTGGGCTTGGGGGGCTCGACCCCGTACCTCAGTCGCCGCTCGCCCACCTCGCGCGCCCGTTCCTTGAGCTCGCGTATCTGGGAGGCCGCACGGTGCTGAGCGACCAGCGACCGCACGAACCAAGGCAGCCACGGGATGCAGTGCCGGAGGCCGACGGCCCCTCGGGGGTCCTCCCGGCCTTGGCGCCGCTGCACGTACAAGTCGATGCAGTTGCTGCAGTCGAAGGCGAGGTCCCGGACCTGTTTCATCCACGTGCGGACCTGCTCGTCGTGGTCGCCGTCGGGGGGCACCGTGTTGGCTTGGTGCAGGAGGAAGCTGTTCATGCTCTCCATCTCCTCCTTGATGAACTGCACGTCGCCCTGGACGCGGCTCAACCTTTGCGCCTCGTCGCGGAGGAGGCCCAGGAGAGAGTGGACGGCGCCCAAGGCGAGCTCAGCCATCCTCTCTGGACCGCGGCCTTGGCCGGTGTCTGGTCTAGCTAGCTAGTTCAGCGGGAACGGCAGGCTGCAGATGGAACAAAATTAGCTACTCATCTTTGTTTCTTAATTTGCTACTTCTCTTAATGGTGAGGGCAAGTGCAGCACAATCCTTTTTTAAACAAAGTAGCTAGTAAACCATAGCCGGATTAGTCCTAATCTCTGTCTTTATCGAGTATAATATAAGGCTAGTGACAGCCATTCAATTTCTCTTTTCTTTATTCGTTCACGTTGCATATATGCTGCCAGACCGTTCGCATTTGGCATTGTAGCTATGGGGTTTTTTTTTAAAAAAATTAGCCTCCCAATATTTTTTTGCAAAAATATCTACCCCTCATGCTCGGAAGGCGCGGGAGGTGATATCTATCACCTGCAACACACCCTTGCCCTGCAGGATGAGTGACACACGGCAGGCAACTCAAGCACGGGAGGCGATGTCTTCATGCAGCAACAAGTGGGCCTGAGCACTGTTGAGCCGCCCCTGCTCAGCAGTAGCCTGTCAAGTTGCCTCTGCTCAGTAGGCTACTACTGAGTGCCACTAGCTCAATAGCTGGCCGAGCATCGCATGCAGCGCGTGGACAGGGGTAGGGAGGCCGACGAAATCACGAGCGAGGGTAGAGCGCACACGTTGTTAGGCTTCTAACATGAGGAAATCGTGTGGATAATGAAGTGATGTGACATTAGACTCTCATTTTATTCACACGTTAATTGCACGCCGTTCGTGTGTATGTGTAGAATACGAACTGCGGTCGATTTCCTACCGAGCGAGAGCGCGTGAGGGAGGGGAAGGAAAGAGAGCTTACTACTACTGAGCGAGAGTGCAGAGGAGCACAGATGTGATTTACGTTCCTCCACAGCTGGAAGCATTGTGGAGCGGATGAATCTTCAGATAAAGGCATGCTTCATTCACATGCGAGTGGTGCGCTTAATATATCGTTAGCGTAACTGTGGTTTTGTAATGTGGAATGCATTAGGTAGCCATGTTTAGTTGACGTATGTGTTTCTGTAATTAACCATGTTTATTTATTATAAATAGCTACAAAAATACAGGCCAACAAAATAGTATGTGTTTATTGCTCTCATGCAATTACAGAAAGCTATAGAAAATGATAGGTTGGTACACATTGTGCACGCCTAATTAGCATTGTAATTAGCACTAATAGTAATTAATTCATACTAATCATATTTAATTAGTACGAATTGCAATAAGTTAGTATTGGTGTACATCTAATAACAGCAACAAGCTAGCTCTAGAAGAAAAATACGATCGGTACTAATTAAATGCGATTGGCAAGATTGGACGTTGGGGGCCAAATTTGAAATAAGGTTGCTACAGTGTGTGAACCATTCCCCTTTTCATAAAAAGGTGAAGAAAATATGTGCCGTTGTTTGTAGTGTTCCTAGTGCATGCATAATTTACAAAATATGTACGTACGCATGGGTAGGACCGGTATAGCAACGAAGGGGGTGAATGGTGATTTCAAAGTTTCCTCCAAGTATTCCATGATTCTTCACTCCAATAGCTACGAGAAACCGTGAAGACCAAAAAGCTAAAAATAAGAAAAACTCTCGCTACTACAATGATTTCAGATCAGTGAACAGTAAAATAGCATTATTTTTAATCCAAATATTCATGAAGCTTTTGATCTGTAGATCTAAAAGACTCGAAACTTGAACCAAGATGAGATCATGACTTTAAGAACCGATCCCAACCAAAAATCTTAAAAGAATTTAAGCGAATTGGGATCTTTTGATTCGTCAAACTCTGCTGCACTAAAATTAGGTCAAAAAAAAATTGAGCTAACTCTCAAACGAAAACTCTAAATTACTTGAGATTTGGTATGCACCTTCTATGGGATGTCAGAAATCTATTCCAATTAATGATAAAAAAATCGTTACCAAAGTTCTGATATTTTCTGTTTGAAGGAAGGTTACACCAAAACCAGTCAAAAAACAAAAAACTGTGAATATGATTTACTCGTGGGTGATTGATGACCAAGATGGCTCTAGATGTATTGCCACATGTCACATCAAACAATACCAAGGAAATTGAATGACTACAGGAATACGAATGTGGATATTCTCGGACATGAATACGGAGCGAATGCATGCCGCTCCGAATACGGTTAGTTTCGATCACAAATATTTAATCGGATAATGCGCGAAAGAAAATTTCACATGGTGACAGGAACAAGTTAAGCAACTAGTAAATTCTAGCTAGCGAAATAGTAAGTAAATGATAGAGGCTAGTTAAACAAGTAGTAGCTGACTAGCTACATGTCACATGGTTCAGAAGTATGAATTGCCCATAGCCAAGTAGTCAAGTACATCACTAGTTCATTTAACTTCGTTACATTTAACAAATGATTCCACAAGGCCTTCGTGCCCCCTTAAGGCCTCACATCGAGCTTTGTGGGGACATTTATTGCACTGTGCCCAAAGTTGTTTCTCCTTTCCACCATTTTTTGTGTCAACAGTCACCGTGTATTTAATATAGTGGTCCCAAACCTTTAAGGTACACTTCTTCTGCTTCTTCTCAGCAGGTAGGTGTGCAAACGGGTCGGATTCGGACGGATATTGTTGTTACCATATCCTAACCCATATTTTTTCTCCAGATTCGGTACCAATCGGATTCGGTGCCGGATCGGTCGGGATTAACCCGTTTGTAAGGAATGCATGCGATCTGACAAATGGAGTAAGAGGACGTACTGTCAAGAACTTGATGTTACTACTTAATAGCTGATGTGGAAGATTTCATTTTACCATTGCAAAAGAAAATGAATCGTCAAATAGTAGCACTAACCTGAAATCAAACTTGAAGACGTATCGGATTCGGACGGATATTGCTGTTACCATATCCTAACCCATATTTTTTTCTCCGGATTCGGTACCAATCGGATTCGGTGCTGGATCGGTCGGGATTAACCCGACCCATTTGCACCCCTATCAGCAGGCTCAACTTCTCCGATACAAGTCACAATCCCAGTAATAAACATATGCTTATTGCTTAACATAGATTTTCAATCAGCAAGCATTCTATTTCTTACTGAACAAGCGTAAAGTGTAAAGGGTGTTGTCATTGGCCTTTACTAAATAAGTATTCTATTTTTTAACCATATGCTTCACATATATTTTCAATCAGAAAGCAATAGATGTGACAGAACACATGATAAGGCAAAATTTACCTAGAAATTAAGCACGCTAGCAAAATAACAACAAACAATTCTATGCTAATCAACTACACAACAAACTGAAACCTGGCACTCCATGAGATACTGAGGAGAGTGATTTTCTTGACAGGATCCAAACTAGAAACAACTCGTCGGTCAATACCATGGAAAAACATCTTTTGATGCATTTGATTTTGCAAAAAAAAAATCACTCGTCGGTCAATACTACCAGTATACTAACTGCACACCACTAAGGCACTAACCCAAACTGAGATCTAATACAAGTGTACAGTCCACCGACGCTGCAACAGCCACTAAAACAAGCAATCTTAAATAAACAAATGATTCTACATTTCAAGAAGAGGCGGAGATCCCACCTGGCCGGTGGAGAGGCCAGGTATTCCACCCCGTTTCCATATCCGGTAATTATCTGGTAACTATTCAAAAAAAATACCCGGATAGTTTCGTATCTGTCGGATAATGCTTTTTCCAAATCCGTTTTCGTATCCGACAAAAAATATCCGACTCCGTTTCCGTATCCAACAAAACCTTCTGATATCCGAAAATTTGCTCCGAATTATATCTGAATTAAAATAAACGGATGGACGGTCAAGAAATATCCGCTCCATTTGTACCCTTACTCATCTGTTTCTTAATTTGCGACTTCTCTTGATGCTGGGAGCAAGTGCAGAACAATCTTTTTTTAACCCAAGTAGCTTGTAATTTGTAAACCATAGCCAGAGTAATGCTAATCTTTGGCTTTATCGAGCATAATATAAGGCTAGTGACAGCCTTTCTTTATTCGATCGGTCTATTGGTGTCCTAGGGCCACGAGAAAAAAATCTGATAGGACGGGGCCTCACATAAGGCTCCTCTCTTTATGTAACATCCTGAAAAATGTATATATTAAATTATGAAGATTTTGGATTATTTTAATTGCTTTTCATTTGAATTTGGGGTTTATGGACTTTTTGTAAATATGAAAGAACTTCAAATATGAAAAGTAGGAAGAAATCAACACATAAAATAATAAAACCTGAGCATTAAATAAAGAATCTGAAAAGATGATCCAAAAGAATTGAAAGGTGAAATAAAGGTAAAAAAATAATAAATATATACAAGAATATATATACATATGTATGTATATATATATGTATGCATACAATTAAACATAACAAGAAAATAATCTTTATGTAATGAATATCAACAAAATGGTAGATATAGAATTTTAAGGGAGCAAGGAAGTGAATATACACACACCCATAAATACCCAATAGGAAGATCAAAGAAAATACAAAAGAAAAAGAAAAAGGAAATCGGTCGGCCGCCATCACCCGGCCCAACCCTCTCTCCACGCTGCTGCGTCGTGCGCGCGCTGACGACGCCGCCACGGCCCGGGCGCCCGCTCCGCTTCGCTTCTCGCGCGCCGCCAGCTCAGCCGCTCGCCTCGGCCTCGGCGACGATCGGGCCCGCTTCTCGCGCCCTCTCCCGCTGGCCGGTGGCCCCCTGCTCTTCTTCCTCCTCGCTCCTTCTTCCTCCACGCGCCCGCAACGCCGAGCTCTCCCTCACGCTTGCTCTCTCGCGATGGCGCAGCAAATCTTCTCCTCCTCTCTCTCTCTTCCGCGGACAAGTTCGGTGCACCTCGTCCTCTCTCTCCTACCAAATCCCGGCGAGATTTGCCTCCATTCCCCCTCGCCAGCGTGAGCAGGGCGGAGGCCGGCGCTGCCCCGCCACGTGCCTCCCCCTTCCGGCTATAAAACCCCGCCCGAAATGCCGTAATGGCATCGCAGCACCCTTTCATTCCCTTCCCTAGCCGCAATTGCGCCGTTGAACCCCGATTTCCCGCGCGCCTCGTCTTCCCGGCTCGCGATTGCCGATCAGCTAAACCAAGCTGCCTGAGCTCAATTCCTTGCTCTGGAACCATATCCGGAGAAAGGCGAAGCCAACCCCCTCCTCCCTCGGGTCTCCCATCGCTGAGCCACGGCGTCGATCACTCTCGGACCGCCGCGCGTAACGCCGCGCCCGCCACCGCGTGCCTTCACCTTCGCCGTCGGCGCACTATAAGCCGCCATCACGCAAGGATTACATTCCACGCAACCCCAGACCTCCCCGACCATCCCTCGCCGCCGCCACCGCTGCCCCCGACATTCCTCTCGCTCGACCCCTCGGCGAGCTAACTCAAAGGTATGATTACCTATAGGGTAAGCATCGCCGAAGCGAACCGAGTGGCTTTCGCCACTATCTTCCCGCTCTCTCCGGCGCGTTGAGCCCGCTCGCGCCTTGGTCGAGCAATTCTTTGATTTTCTCTCGGTGACAGTGGGCCCCACTTGCCTGGCCGCTATAACCAGCGACTCATCGATCCGGGTCCACTGGTCGATGGGACATGTACTCGAGAACCCATATCGACATATGGACCCCACCAAACAGTAGTTGGACCCACATGTCACACAGAAGTAAGAAATTAAAATAAAAGAAAATGAATTAAAAACTCGATGGGACCCACGTGTCGAATTTTCCATTTTCGGCATTTCACGAATCGAGAACTTCAACTAATCATAACTTTTTCATTTTAACTCCAAATTGGATGAAACAAATTTCTAAATTCATCTAAAATCAAGATCTACCCAATGGAACTAAAATCATAATTTTTAGAGTTCGTTTGAATTTCTGGTGTTATTTGGTTTGATTCGCTGCTTTTCTTTTTATACAAATTTTGGCGCGCGATAAAGTAGCTTACGAGGCACAAGAGGAGGAGATCGAGGCAGCGACACTAGAAGCACCAGAGAATCCAGATCCCGACCACGGTGACCAAGGCGAGTCAACACTTTTTGATCATTTTGAGCCCATGTTTTTGCAAAGTTAATTCCTTTTAAATTATCAACATGCATGCTGATATTTCAGGTGATAAAATATATTCATTTCCAGAAATGGTAGTTATACACCTGATATAACGCTTGCTAATAATGATCCGTTGAAATATTTGGATATGTGAGCCTTGTCGCCTTAGCAAAAATATACTAGTAACATTTCGAAAATAAGTCCTTAATTATATGCCATGCTTAGCATTGATTAGGGATTCGGGGCAAGAAATTGTCCCAAGCATCACTTTTATTCATGAGAAATTGATTTGGGCAGTCATGACAGGAATGACTGGTATATGTTGGTATGATTATTTGATGTTCCCAAAAACCCCAACTTGCTTAAATATCTGGGCGGATTGGTTCGAGGGTGTGAATGTGTGGTGCAGTGGAGGCACAAAGTGGGTTCGTGATAGACCGCCCGTGATAGCCCTAAGGACCGAATCTTGTGATGACTCCGGTGTAATGACAAGTACAACCACAAGCTGGCAAAGTGTAGGCAGGACTAACTAATTTGCATCGACTTAGTAAGAGTTGCGCCGGTGTGACCACGGGCGGGTAGAGGATGGCCACATCCTCCGACGTGATGGCGCAAGAGGGGGCTTCTGGAAGGGTGGTCGTACCCCGAAGGAAGTGGAAACCTTAGCGGACGTAACTCTGCTAAGAAAAACGCATTGTAAAGGTCCTGTGATAGTCTACTCAACCGCATGGCTAAGGAATCATGTGGGGCAACGAGTGGATCTATCTCTTGTGGGTAAAGTGTGCAAACTCTGCAGAGTCAAAAACTATTCGAATAGCCGTGCCCACGGTCAAGGGCGGACATGGGAACTTGACTAGATATAGTTCTGTTTCAAAAATCTTGTGAGTGGGAATGGAAAAGTGGAAGGGCAGTGGAAAGCCCTGGTTTGGAATTGTCCTGGGTGTCGTCCCAGTGGTAAGTTAAGTGGCTATAACGCTGAAAGAAGTGATATGGTGCAGAAGCCATGTAATGGTGGATGGATTCTGTAACACTGATATACATGAGTATTTCTTTAAAAATTCAGTCATTTCTAAAAATGCTAAGTCTTAGGAAATTTTAATATAATTGTATTCAAAAGCACTCCTGCAAATAAAAGAACCCGAGCCATCCTTTGATTAGCCATACATGTTAGTTATTGCATTAGTGTGTTGGCTCGCAGAGCATGGGGTCGGAGTGCTCACGCTCGCTTTTGCGACAATATTCAGGAACAGGTACTCAAGGGCATTACGACCATGAGGATGTCCCTACAAATGGTGGAGGAAACCAGGACGACAACTAAGGGCGTAAATGGCGTATTTTGGACATAGACAAGTGGACTTCCGGCTTTGTGTGCACGTATGTTACCAGATATATGGTGACATATAATGCACACAATACCCTTCCAGTCGCTTGTCTGTGGATTTGGGTTTGCTTTTGCTGTATTTCACTGCGTGATTGTAATAAATACAATTGGCCTACTCGGCCCCTTTTGTAAACTCTATCACCCGACGTGGTGTATTTCAATTTATGTAATATAAGGGATGATTATGCGATGTATGAAATGATTCAGCAATGTAACTGTGTGCACTAGCTCTCGATCCAGTGGAATAGTGCAAGATATACGTGAGATTCATTGAAAAATGGGTCCTGATGAGCTGTATCGAGCATACGATCGCAGGTAAAAGCCTTAGAATGGGAAACTAGGATAGATCTAGGATCACAATATTTGCAAAACTTATAAAAATGATTGCGAAAAATATAGCGTACTACTTCTTTTCGTATCCTTCCTAGCTCTACTCTATTCTATCTTTCATTAATATATATTTTGGAAATTACTAATAGTCATAATTAATTCCACTGAGGGCAGGGACAGCTCAATTACCGCGTCCTGTAGATTACCAAAGGAGGAGTAGATAGCATAGTGCCGTACCTAGAGTAATGCAAGTACTAGTTATATACCCGCAATATAAAAGTCCAGCATAAATACTGGCTAAGTGGTTATTGGTTTACTTAACGAATGGCCAGGCATAAGGCCTTGTGTTGAATGTTCTTTTGTCGTTTATCTTGATGTTCTTTTTGCGACACGGGCTGATACCCTTCCTTTTCTCAAGGGTAGTATTAGTACTGAATTACGAAGTTGTAACTGCAGATGGCCAGTCAAAGGGTTACACGGTCTCGGGCCCATACTGACCCTCATCATGCTGAGGTAGACTCAAACCCTGGGGCAACACCCGAAGAAAACCCGAACCAGGATGCTGATCTCCCAAACCCTCCAGTTAATCCCACAATGGCCCAAGTAATGGCACAACAAACTCAGATTTTACAAGCCATTTACGCTGGACAGCAAGGAAACTCTGGCGGGCACAGAGCTGACCTAGGAGATTTCCAAAGGACAAGACCAATTACATTCACCTCGGCAGAAGAACCACTTGAAGCCGAAGATTGGCTTCGGGATGTTGAAAGAAAACTGCGCTTAATCAAATGCGCAGAGGAGGATAAAGTCATATTTGCCACCCACCTATTTCAAGGAGCTGCAGCAGCATGGTGGGAGAACTATTTGGCCGCTAGACGCCAAGAAGATGCCACCACAGAAAATGATGCGGAAGCCATTCCTTGGTCAGAATTCAAGACAGCTTTCAAAACTAACTTTGTTCCAACAGGAGTAATAAGAATGAAGAAGAATGAATTTCGCACCCTCAAGCAAGGGAGTATGTCAATAAATGAATACCTTACCAAGTTTACCCAACTGGCCCGCTATGCCCCAAAGGATGTAGCGGATGAAGAGGAAAAGGTTGATAGATTCTTCGAAGGGATGAGCGAGGAATTAAGGGTACAACTGATAATCCAAGACTTCTCCAGCTTCCATCAGCTGGTGAACAAAGCTTTAATCTTGGAGAACGAGAAAAAGAATCTAGAAGCAAGCCGCAAGCGTAAGCAAGTGGCTCAGCAACCCCAGGGAAGGTTCATACAGAAACTCATCAACAACCACATGTCCTCACCTAAGGGCCCCAACCTAGCATCCCGTCCAAGTGGTAGTTCATTCCAGACCTCTCGTTCTATAGGACCATCTTGTGGCACCGATCCTGCTGCCTCCCTCAAATGCTACAGCTGTGGAGAACAAGGCCATTTTGCCTATCGCTGTCCGCACCGACAAACAACTCCAGTGAAATCCAACTTAGGGGCCACCTCGTCCGCAGCCAGGCGTCAGTACACAACAAGGGACAGCAGTCCTCACAAGCCAGTAAGAATACATCAGCACCAAACCGCGGCCGAGTCAACCACATCACGGCTGAGGAAGCTCAGGAGGCCGTGGGAATTCTTATGGGTACGCTTTCTGTCAAGCCTATATCAGTACAAATACTATTTGATTCAGGATTTTTGTGTTTCTTTATATCAAGAGAGTAAGACTGAAAAATTAGGGTCACCTATCTCACCCCTGAAGAAAACATTGGCACTTGACCCACTAGCTGGTATAATCATTGCCACCCTAGTATGTCCCAGGGTGAAAGTTACTATGGAGAAATGTGATTTTAAAAAAAAAACTGGTAGTACTAAGCCCCCGACCATAGGCATCATAGTTGTAATAGACCGGCTAGCAAGGTACTAAGGAATAGTGGACCGCGTCACTAGGAGGAGTAGCTTACCAACTAGAACTGCTTGCAAGTTTAGCAGATGGGCACAATGTATTCCACGTATCCTAACTCAAGGCATGCCCACAAATATCAGAAGGATCAAACCCGTAGGAAGCAGCTGAGCTCGAGAGTGACCTGATACCTACAAGAAATGGCCTATCCAGATTTATAAACGATAGAAAAGAATGCTAAGAATCAGATTATCCACTTATGTCGAGTACAATGGAGCCATCATTCCAAGAAGAATCCATCTAGGAACGAGAAGATAAACTGCGTCAAGATTACCCCGATTTGTTTATTAGCTAGGCTGAATCTCGGGGTCGAGATTCTTTTTAAGGGGGGTAGATCCGTAACATCCTGAAAAATGTATATATTAAATTATGAAGCTTTTGGATTATTTTAATTGCTTTTCATTTGAATTTGGGGTTTATGGACTTTTTGTAAATATGAAAGAACTTCAAATATGAAAAGTAGGAAGAAATCAACACATAAAATAATAAAACCTGAGCATTAAATAAAGAATCTGAAAAGATGATCCAAAAGAATTGAAAGGTGAAATAAAGGTTAAAAAAAATAATAAATATATACAAGAATATATATACATATGTATGTATATATATATGTATGCATACAATTAAACATAACAAGAAAATAATCTTTATGTAATGAATATCAACAAAATGGTAGATATAGAATTTTAAGGGAGCAAGGAAGTGAATATATACACACCCATAAATACCCAATAGGAAGATCAAAGAAAATACAAAAGAAAAAGAAAAAGAAAAAGAAAAAGGAAAATCGGTCGGGCCGGCCATCACTCCGCCCGACCCTCTCTCCACGCGGCTGCGTGCGCGTGCTGACGTCGCCCACTGACGGCCCAGCGCCGCGCTCACTTTCTCAGCGCACGCCCCCTTATGCCTCGCCTCGCCTCTCGTGCCGGCGATCGGGCCCCGCTTCCTCGCGCCCTCTCCCGCTGGCCGGTGGTCCCCTGCTCTTCTTCCTCCTCCTCCTTCTTCCTCCACGCGCCCGCAACGCCGAGCTCTCCCTCACGCTTGCTCTCTCGCGATGGCCGCAGCAAATCTTCTCCCTCCCTCTCTCTCTTCCCCGCGGACAAGTTCAGTGCACCCTCGTCCTCTCTCTCCTACCAAATCCCGGCGAGATTTGCCTCCATTCCCCCTCGCCAGCGTGAGCAGGGCGGAGGCCGGCGCTACCCCGCCACGTGCCTCCCCCTTCCGGCTATAAAACCCCGTCCGAAATGCCGCAATGGCATCGCAGCACCCTTTCATTCCCTTCCCTAGCCGCAATTGCGCCGTTGAACCCCGATTTCCCCGCCGGCGCCCTCGTCTTCCCCAGCTCCGGCGATTGCCGATCAGCTAAACCAAGCTGCCTGACCTCAATTCCTTGCTCTGGAACCATATCCGGAGCAAGGCGAAGCCAACCCCCTCCTCCCTCGGGTCTCCCATCGCTGAGCCGCGGCGTCGATCACCTCCACCGGCGCGCGTGTAAATGCGCCGCCCGCCACCACGTGCCCGCCGGCCGTCATTGCACTATAAGCTTCGCCATCACGCAAGGATTACATTCCACGCAACCCCAGACCTCCCCGACCATCCCTCGCCGCCGGCCACCGCCGTCCCCGACATTCCTCTGCCCGACCCCCTCGGCGAGCTAACTCAAAAGGTATGATTACCCTATAGGGGTAAGCATCGCTCGGGCGAACCGAGTGGCTTTCAGCGTTACTCTTCCTCCCCCTCGCTCCCGCGGCGCGCGTTCGAGCCCCGGCTCCGCGCCTTCGGTCGAGCAATTCTTTTGATTTTTCTCTCGGGCTGACAGGTGGGCCCCACTTGTCGGTCGCTATAACCAAGCGACTCATCGATCATGGGGTCCACCGGTCGATGGGACATGTACTCGAACCCATCGCGACATATGGACCCCAGAGCAGTAGTTGGACCCACATGTCGCGGACGAGAAGTAAGAAATTAAAATAAAAAGAAAATGAATTAAAAACTCCAGTGGGACCCACGTGTCAGAATTTTCCATTTTCTGGCATTTCACAGAACTGAGAACTTCAACTAATCATAACCTTTTCATTTTAACTCCAAATTGGATGAAACAAATTTCTAAATTCATCTAAAATCAAGATCTACCCAATGGAACTAAAATCATAATTTTTAGAGTTCGTTTGAATTTCTGGTGTTATTTGGTTTGATTCGCTGCTTTTCTTTTTATACAAATTTTGGCGCGCGATAAAGTAGCTTACGAGGCACAAGAGGAGGAGATCGAGGCAGCGACACTAGAAGCACCAGAGAATCCAGATCCCGACCACGGTGACCAAGGCGAGTCAACACTTTTTGATCATTTTGAGCCCATGTTTTTGCAAAGTTAATTCCTTTTAAATTATCAACATGCATGCTGATATTTCAGGTGATAAAATATATTCATTTCCAGAAATGGTAGCTATACACCTGATATAACGCTTGCTAATAATGATCCGTTGAAATATTTGGATATGTGAGCCTTGTCGCCTTAGCAAAAATATACTAGTAACATTTCGAAAATAAGTCCTTAATTATATGCCATGCTTAGCATTGATTAGGGATTCGGGGCAAGAAATTGTCTCAAGCATCACTTTTATTCATGAGAAATTGATTTGGGCAGTCATGACAGGAATGACTGGTATATGTTGGTATGATTATTTGATGTTCCCAAAAACCCCAACTTGCTTAAATATCTGGGCGGATTGGTTCGAGGGTGTGAATGTGTGGTGCAGTGGAGGCACAAAGTGGGTTCGTGATAGACCGCCCAGATAGCCCTAAGGACCGAATCTTGTGATGACTCCCAGTGTACGACAAGTACAACCACAAGCTGGCAAAGTGTAGGCAGGACTAACTAATTTGCATCGACTTAGTAAGAGTTGCGCCGGTGTGACCACGGGCGGGTAGAGGATGGCCACATCCTCCGACGTGATAAGCGCAAGAGGGCTTACGGAAGGGTGGTCGTACCAAAGGAAGTGGAAACCTTAGCGGACGTAACTCGCTAAGAAAAGCGCATTGTAAAGGTCTGTGATAGTCTACTCAACCGCATGGCTAAGGAATCATGTGGGGCAACGAGTGGATCTATCTCTTGTGGGTAAAGTGTGCAAACTCTGCGAGTCAAAACTATTCGAATAGCCGTGCCCACGGTCAAGGCGGACATGGGAACTTGACTAGATATAGTTACTGTTTCAAAAATCTTGTGAGTGGGAATGGAAAAGTGGAAGGGCGTTGGAAAGCCACGGTTTGGAATTGTCTGGTGTCGTCGATGGTAAGTTAAGTGGCTATAACGAAAGAAGTGATATGGTGCAGAAGCCATGTAATGGTGGATGGATTCTGTAACACTGATATACATTAGTATTTCTTTAAAAATTCAGTCATTTCTAAAAATGCTAAGTCTTAGGAAATTTTTATATAATTGTATTCAAAAGCACTCCTGCAAATAAAAGAACCCGAGCCATCCTTTGATTAGCCATACATGTTAGTTATTGCATTAGGTGTGTTGGCTCGCGGAGCATGGGGTCGGAGTGCTCACGCTCGCTTTTGCGACAATATTCAGGAACAGGTACTCAAGGGCATTACGACCATGAGGATGTCCCTACAAATGGTGGAGGAAACCAGGACGACAACTAAGGGCGTAAATGGCGTATTTTGGACATAGACAAGTGGACTTCCGGCTTTGTGTGCACGTATGTTACGGATATATGGTGACATATAATGCACACAATACCCTTCGATCGCTTGTGCGTGGATTTGGGTTTGCTTTGCTGTATTTCATCGTATGCGTGATTGTAATAAATACAATTGGCCTAATCGGCCCTTTGTAAACTCTATCACCCGACGTGGTGTATTTCAATTTATGTAATATAAGGGATGATTATGCGATGTATGAAATGATTGACAATGTAGCGTGTGCACTAGCTACGATCCGAGAATAGTGCAGTATACCACGATGATTCGATTGAAAAATGCTGGTCCGACACTTTAGCCGTTGGATCAAAATTAAGATGATGATCTTGATCTAATCGTGGAGAAGTGAGGTCTCACGTGAGACTCTCCTCTATAAAAAAACTCTTCCAAGCCCATGCATGCACATTGCATATATACTATCAGATTGTATTTAGCATTGTAGCTACTTTTTTTTAAAAAAAATTTGCCTTTGAATATCTGTTTTTGAAAAAATGCCCCTTCTCAAGCTCAAAAAGCATGGCGGGCGACACCTATCACCTCTCGCGTCCCCCTACTCGACAGGACGGGTGGTACGTGGCAAGCGACTCGAGCGTAGGAGGCAACGGCTAGGCGTGGCTACAGGTGGGGCCAGGGGCATTGTCGAGTTACCATTGCTCGATAGGCTGTTGCCGAGTGTCACTAGGTCGACAGCTAGCCGAGCATCGTGGGCAGGGGCAGGGTCCGAGGGTATCACGGGCAAGGACAAGGTGCACAAGCAGTTTGGCTTCTAGCGCGAGGGAATTGCGTGGATAATGACGCGACGCATCATAATGTTATATTCTCGTTTTATTTACGTGTTCATTGCGCCGCCGTTCACACTTGCGTATAAAATGCACATGCGTTAATTACTTCGGCCGACGAGCGGCGGCCACGACGGGCAAACTAGGGTGCAGCACCACGGCCAGCCGATCGGGGGTCGCTTGGCTTCAAGCCAGGGACGCATGGTGCGGCCAGACCGGAGGTAGGGCCATAGTGCTGTGCTGATGACATGTTGTAAAACTAGGGCCGCGAATGAACCACTAAAAGCAAGAACAAGCAATCAATCGATTAATCGATGCACAATGAAAATAAATAATTAACACAAGTATGAGAGAGAGCAGTCGGCGACCTTTATTAATGTGAATTTTCAGCATCAATACGATGAATATCTCTTTTCTATATATAGACTAAGAGACCATTCTTAGCAGACCATATCTTTTAATTTGAGTTTAACACGGTAATCCTTGGGCATAAGGTTTCGTAACATATTTTACGTTTCCAAATTGCTGGAGGAGGACACAGCAAAAGCAAATGCTAACTAACTTTTCTGTAGATAATCATCATCCATCTCACATTGATCGCATTTATGGACCACTACTAATTAACGCTGCACAGCTCTGATCACCCGAGTTTCCTGTAGCTGAAGCATTAATTTAAGGTGGGTTTTTTTTTTACTCTAAGTTATGATTTTTGGTTTAAAGTTTTCAATTTCTATTCACAAGAAAGAATACGAAAAGAGATATATTCGTGTTTGATTTTAGCCGATATAGATGAATTCGAGATAGTGTTTACTACAATCAATTTATAAAGTCTACTTTAAAAAATATTATATTTAAAAATTAGTTATTATAGAAAGTTAAATTATAAGTCTAACTGTGTAGTAATTTTCTTGAGCCATCCTCTGCTTCTTTTTTTTCCCAGAGGAAAGCCGTGCCCCGCCTTCTCACAGTGTCCAATGGCCACCGGCTTGCGGCACCTCCAACTTGGAAGCACGACGGCCGTCCGATATTGTGACGTGGCCGCATCTGTAGATCGGTGACGCACGTAGACAGTGCCCGAGGCCCGCCTGGCGCCGGGTCGGGCCACAGGGTGCTGACGGCGGCTCGTTCAAGGAATGACACGTCTCGCCTCCGAAGGTGCAATTTGAGATGCTCATACATGGGGTATTCTTTATTAAACACCAGTTACAAAAACTGCCTAATGTACAGTTATATCAAAAATAGACAGATGTCTTTCCATAAAGGTACCTTTTGTACCACCCATTCATCAACTATATATTGTTGTTGTACAGATTCAGAAAGTAATAGAAAGAAGCAATCTTTTCTGTCAACCACTTGTCTCAAACTCTTGCAATACATTATCAGCACATACAGTGAAATAGAGAAGAAAAGGTAATGTCACTTTGTGAGAAACATCAGAAAGCATTCCAGGAGTTTCTTTCATTGGTAGATTCTTTGCGCGACGCGCTGCACACCCTTCTTGCTCCTCTCCATGCGCAGCCTCCACCACCACGTCCGGTGACCACCACCGTCATCGCCACCGGCCATGGCTCTAGGCCGGTTCGTCGTCGTCCATGGGCGGCGCATGGCGTCTTCTCACCAGCGCGGGCTCCGCGCTATGGTCCTTACCGGCGACCGGTGCACGCTTCCGCGGCGACAAACAACCGTCCCGGCCTCCGGATCCGCACTCCTCCACCGGCCTCCTCCGCAGAGGACGCTTGCTCCTCGACGTAGATCGGAGGCGAGGGAGGAGGCCCGGCGGCGCCGGCGGCTAGCGCGTCCCGTGGGCGGCGCGCGGCGGGTGGCTGGCGCGCATGGTGCAGCCGGCGCCGACGCCCGGCGAGGCACGGCAGCGCGGCAGCAGCACCGCCCGCGCCATTGAGCCTTTGGCGGCGCGCGCTTCGTGGCGGCGAATCACCGCGCCGGCGCGTTCGGCCCGAGTGGCGGCGCGGCACGGCCCCAGCGGCGGCGCCACGGCCGGAGACGCTCACGGCAGCGAGCCCGTGGCGGCGGCAACGCCCGGCATGGCGGCGCTCGGCGAAGCGGCAACGCCCGGCATAGCGGCCTTTCGGAAGCGGCGCCGAAGGCCCGACGGCCGATCGCGGCGGCGCGATGCGACGGCGAACACAGCGGCCGCGCGGCGCAGATGGCTCGGCCGGCCGCGGAGGCGGCGCCAAGGGCGGCGCCCGGCGCCAAGGGGCTCTGCGGCAGCGCCGACGGCGAGTCGAGGCGGTGGCGCCGATGGCGGACCAGGATTTTTAAGATGGGTGTTGGATTTGGATCTAGGTTACTCGAATACGTCGATACCGCGACATGTCATTTCCCTCAAAATACCGATACAAGGATACGTGTATATAGATGTAAAAAAAATACAAAAAATATAGAAATTAACAATTTCTTATGAGACAATAGTCGATATAAAGCTAGTATAATGACATGAATTAAATAGCAAAATACATGTTCATAGCTTATATAGCAGTATGACTGCACCATAGCAGCATAACTTATGCACAGAAGAGGCCTATTTATCACCAGGTCTGACAAAAAAATCACCCAAAAAAAGAACAAAAACTACTTCTCGTCATTGGTCTCGCTAAGCTTCTTTTTATGCCCCATGATGAGCATGCTATCCCTATCATCGCAATAGTAGATGGAAGAAACAAAGCCCACAACGCTGCAATGCCGAACTAGCACTTCCAAAATGAACAAAGTTATATGTTGCCTTTCTGAGTCTGAGAGGGTCAACTTGAACCATGGATGATTCAGGCATATATAGGTTCTTCTCCTCTTTGGTTTAACAATATTTAACGATGCAACTTGTTATATGTAGTGGCTACTTAAGCATAAATTAATATCTAACAGCTAAACAGGAAGTGGCGGTTCACATCAAGGGAATAAGGTACAACATAACCGAGGGGCATACCATATATGGGCACCACTGAGTTCGATTTCAGATAACATTTCAGTATAAGTAAGCAAAAGGCGTAAGGTAAATGGATAGCTACAACACTGCAGTTGAAGAACAAAGGCTTCACCTGCTTCCGCGCACGGGACCTGGCAGCTGACTCCCGGTTCTTGATCCCTTCCTCGCCCTCAGCGCACTGTCGAAGGGATACGGCACCGGCGACAGCGACGAGACATCCCCGCCCTTCACCTTCCCCAACCCATTCAGCACAACCGGCGTCGCTGGCGGCGCCACCGTCATCCCTCCGCCAGCCCCCTACCCGACGACCCCAGGCACCATCCCGTTCCCCAGCTGCATGGTCGGCGCGACCACATTACCTTGAGGAACAGCGCTTGCGCCGGCAGCACGATGGGCTGGCCCATGTCCTCCGCACCACGCCAGCGCGCACCAGGAACTCCTCCAGCGTCGGCTGCCGCTGAGCTGCTTGCGGGCGGGGCGGGCGGAGGGCCCAGATTTGGCGGTCGCGGTGCCGGCCAGTGCGGAGCGGCCGGAGGGCAGCGGAGCGGAGGGCCAGCGCGTGCGGAGGCGGAGCGGAGGCCGCGCGGTGCGGAGCTACGGAGGGCCGGCGCTGCTAGGGTTAAGGGCTGGGAAATCGGGCGCTTCGAGCACAGCCGCACGCAGGCATTTCATCGCCAGTGTCGCTCGCGGCTCGCGTAATGGGCTGGGCACGCAGCGCGGAGCGAGAGAGAAGCGTCGCGGCGCGCCGGCGAATAGTGGCGGCTTGGAGGCTGAAATTGGTGATTTTGATCCAACTAAATATATGTATATGTATTATATCTCATATATACTAGATTTTTGGTCAAAAAATTTGGGTGTTCAGCTGAACACCCATGAACCACTGTAGATCCGTCCCTGGTAGCGCCTAGGGCCGACGGTGGCGGCTCCAATGGACGCGGCGGCTGGTGGCTAGGGTTTGGGGGGAAACCCTAATCCCCCCTCATATTTATATATGCTGCCATTTACATGAGCTTTGGCCCAATACCCCCACCTCCCCACATGGGCCACAAGGCCGAACAGGCTTTAGCCCAGGTTTTCGGAATTTTGCATTTTCCCCCTTCTAGTTCATGGTAAATGCATAATTTTTATTTTAAATAAATTTGTATTGTAGTATTTGCAGTATAATCCTTATGCTTATTTATAATTGTACTCGTTAATTTGTACTATTATAAATTAGCATTTCAGTGCCTACAGGACCTGAAAATTATGTAAATATTTAAATAATGTGCAACCACATTTATATAATTTTTACATATGTAGAATTGTTACATTATTGCAATTTACTTACAATATTAATTGCGACCATATTTAAATTTGCTATCACTAGCAAATTTAAAATTTAAGATTCCCATTTAATGAGTACCATTGTACTTAATAAATTGGAATTTTTTGCAAAATATTATACCTAAAATAAATACCATAATTATAATTTATGGCACTTTGCTACATTCATTTGTACGCTATGCCATACATTAAATTGGTGTTCACCACCAATATTGTGATTACATGGTATTATAAATATAACCACATGTTATATTTAATTTCAGTATATATTCATTCGGATTACAATACTCATATTGTTTTCCACATATTTTGCATTTTATTACAACATTACCATACACATTAATTTACCTCATGTAAATTAATTATTTATGATGTACTTTTCATGTAGGTTTTAAATGGCTACCAAAGATTTTGAGTCCCTCGCTCTCGATGGTGCCAATTACCCTACATGGGCTATGGACCTTAAAATCAACCTAACCACACGTGGGTTGCAAAGGGTGATATTTGATCCTCCAGATGATCAAATTCCTCCGGATATTGTGAAATATTCCGTTTTGAGTATATCTGAATCACATACATCCGGTTTGAAGGTTTGAATATCTGTATGAGGAGAATCCACTCACGTTATGGTTAGCCCTCAAAAATAGATATGAACAGCAGAAAGCTGTTATATTACCTGAGGCTAATCATGAATGGGTACATCTTAGACTTCAAGATTTCAAATCATTGGAGAATATAACCATGCCCTTCATACTATTAAGCTTCAAATTGCGGTTTTGTGAAAAGGAACCAGCGGATCTGAGACAAAATAGAAGACTCTCTCGACTATACTCCCATCCGCGAGATCCTACAGCGGCAATGGCATGCTGCAAATTACCAAACTTATTTTGATCTTATGCATATTATGCTTGATGCGAAAAAGCATGCTGAACTTCTTTTAAAGAACAATCAAATAACGTCCCATTGGGGTTGCTCCACTTCACGAAGTTCATGCTAATAAAAATAACAACAAGTTGATGGTTCAAAAGACCACTCAAAGAACTTTAAAGGTAAACACAAACGCAACAAGAAGCAAAAACCAATTGGATTCACGAAAGGTAAAGGCAATTCTGGTAAGAGAGTTGACAAAACTGAAATTTGTCAAAAATGTGGTTGCTACAACCATCTTGTGAACCTCTACCTCCAGTCTTTGGCTCACGGCAAGAATGCTCAAGAGAAGAGATTTGAAGCACACTTCAATCTCACATCCAACAATGATGAAGCCGGATGCTCTCAACAGTTCCTTCAAGAGCTCAAAGACACATGTGATTCTACAAAGAAGGATGATCTCATGTGCACCGAGGACACACTTAAGAATTTCATTCTCAAGACATGTTTGGAGATCTCAATTAGACTCCTAGTCCCATAGCTACTTAGTACTACAGCGTTGTAATATAAATAATGTTGTTATCTATATTGTAAGCTTGTATGCTACAATCATATATCGAACATATTCGGTATTGTAAAATAAAGTTTGTATGTATTCTATATATACTACTATAAGAATTTCATTAAATTCTTCTTTTGTGCATATAGATTTTTGGAGTCGATCCAATGGAGGAGGAATTATGCCTTGTGGATAGTGGTACCACAAACTCTATACTTAGTGACACAAAATATTTCATAACTCTTACTAGGAGGAAAGGAAATGTTTTAACCATCGCTGGACGCGATGCAACGATAGTAGGCTCTGGTCGCGCCTCTATCACTCTCCCTATGGGTACACAATTGGAAATTGAGGATGCACTCTTGTATCCTGATTCATAACGTACACTACTTAGTTATAGAGATATCCGTCAGAATGGTTTCTGTTGTAGGGGTGGCCCCCACCTAAGCCCAGTAGGCATGTTAGAAGGATGTAAGGCCCAAAATGGGACATGTGTAATGACATGAGTACCCACTGAGAGGAATACTCACGTGTGTAAGGGTATAATTGTAAAAGCACTCCCCATATATATATATATATATATATATATATATATATATATATATATATATATATATATATATATATATATATATATATATATATATATATATATATATATATATATATATATATATATATATATATATATATATATATATATATATATATATGAATGACATAGGCCATGGGAGGAACCCAAAGCCATTTTACTCACCTAACTCCCACTACCATACTCTCTCTCTGTTTGATGCCTTAACCACAACGATTGGCACCGTCAGTGGGGAGGACAAGAGCAAGCCTCAGTGCGAAGGAGGATGGCACAAAGAAAGCTTCACCGTCGGCGAAGAAGAAGAAGCGATGGCGAAGTCTCGCGTCAACACGGGGGCCGGCTTTGGCGGTGCGAATGCGGGCGGCGGTGCAAGTGTGGCGGCCGTGAACATCGGCGTTCGCGACGCGGCGCCCGCCCCGCCATCGACGCGGCGCCCAGTCCCGCCACCGCGCGACGAACAACCCGCCACTGGCGACACAACGCGACGACTCGCCAATGTCGCGCGCGCGGACCCGCCAACACCGCCGGACGACCAACCCCGGCGATGGTAATGCGGCGCATCCGCTTCCCCATCCGGTGCGAAGCGGTGAATGGTCCCCGGCGGCGCGGACCTTGTCACCGCTCTAGGGTCCTCCGACAACGTGGCGGGCAACTGGCGCGCGGTTGTGGTCACCGCTTGTCGGTCGTCGTGCGCCACGCGCCAAGCGGCGGCCCAGCCACGTCTGCGGTGGAGATCGCCTGCCGCGGCCCTCGGCGCGTTCAGGAGAGCTAACAGACCTCCGCGGAGCACATGCGAGACATGCAAGAGGCTCGAGCCAACCGCGCCCCGTGGTGGCCCTCGAACCAGCGGGGCGGCGGATGGCGCGGCGCCGTGACGTCGATCGCGTCCCATTACGTCGTGTGACCGAGTCCCGCTCTCCACGGGCCTCGGCGGCGGCATGGCACGAGACTTCAAGTTCGGCGTCATCGGGGCGTACAAGGCGACTCGACGCGAGAATGATGCGGCGTGTATGAGGCCGCTTCTCCGAAGGTCTTTGGCGGAGACGGCGCCACGAAGGCAAAGGACTCCCTCTCGCGTTACAAGGGTGGCGGCGTCACGGTTCTTCACCATTGAACCACGGTCCATCTACGCGTGAGGCAGATCCGCGATCGACTCTACAACAACTTCGAGAAACTACGTTGGCGTGTCGATCACGGACGAGCTCTTGCGATCAGCAAAATCCGAGGAGGGCTCGGCTCGCGAGAACGGCTGCCGTCGGGGGCGTTAATGAGGCAACCATCATCGATCACGGTGATACAAGGCCTTCGCGGACGCTCGCGAGTATAGCGCGTGAAAGCGCTCAAGTCGGGCGAGCTCTTCGACAAAATGAGCGTCGCTTGGCGAGGAGGGCGGGCGCGGCGGCGATAGCTCGTCTGCGAGCGGCGGAGGTTGTCGCAAAGGGCGAACCTGCGGCGCTCGTGGTGACACTCGTGGCGCGTCGATGGCGAGTGCACCAAAACTGCGTCATGCGGCGAGCGCAAGCCCGGCGTAACGGCGGCGACCCCAAAAGGCCGCACGTCCTCGCTGCGCAAGGCGTTCCCGGGAAGCCACTTTACCTCGGCGCGGAGGAGCGAAGAAGCGCGATGAGCGTGCGGGCGAGAAATCTAGAATCGGCGAGATGGTGCGAAGTGCGCGGCTACGAGGGCCATTTCACGCGGACATGCACCAAAATCACGGCGTTGCGGCAGCGATGGCCCATGCTCGTGCCTCGGAGACCTTGCCCCGCAATAGCCACGCATCTGAGTGTATGCAAGGCGAGTCCCTCGTGAGGGCCCCGGAGAGACCGATGCGTGGTGTTGCGTCATCGCGGAGGCTCTTCGTCGAGCACTTCCCGAGCACAACTACCTCGCGGGCGCCCGCCATAAGCATCACCTTCCGTCGATTGATGCCGGGCGTAGAAATTCCTCCACCAAGATCCCTTGGTCATCTAGGCCGACGTCGCAGGTTGCGGCGGCGGCGTTCCTCATTAGCGGAGGAGCTCGCAAACATCTTGTTCGCGGAGGCCCTCGATCTTATGGGAGTACCTCGGAGCCTACTACAAGCTTCGGAAGCCCCCCTCCAGGGCCTCGGAGGGCAGCCGCTGAAGGCTTTGGGTCAGGTACATCTCCAGGTCTCCTTGTGCCAGGCCGACCTGCTATCAACTCCTTTGAAGCGGTCCCACACTACACCTTCCTATGCATGAAGCTCCCAGGCCGGCGGGGCGTCATCGCGTCTTCGGTGACCAAGATATGGCTAGAGCATCGAAGCGGAGCGAGCTTTGCAGTAAGGTGAGCGTCCTCGTGAAACAAAAACCGAGCAGAGCGCGCCATCGCCGGGATGGACACCCAAGCCCACGGGAGGGGTGAGGAAGAGAGGTGCCACTCGAGCGGAGAGGCGTTCGTATCCATAGGCGAGCCTCCTCGGGCGTGGAGCAAGATTTGCTCAGAGTTCTTCGACCAACATAGATGTCATCGCATGGTCGGAAGATATCAAAGGAGTGGACCGCACCTTATCGAACATAACCTCGCGATCATGTGGCCCCGCGTAAGCCAATCAAGCAAAAACTTCGCGCCATGTCCATGGGCGGCAGCGGCGGCCAAAGTCGAGTGGCGAAGCTCCGCCAGTGGGGTTATCGCGAGTCCAACATCGGGCGGCTCACCATCGGTGTTAGTCAAAAAGGCGATGGCGCTGGCGCATGTGCATCGACTTTCGCGCCCTCAACAAGGCATGCCCGGGGCGATTACCCTCTGCGCGCGCCGATCAACTAGTCGATGCTCTGCGGATGCGAGCTCATGAGCTTCTGAGCGCCTACTCGGCTACCATCAGTCTACATGGCCAGGGCGGCGAGATAAAGCCCGACTTCATTCGCGGTGGGACCTTTTGCTTTGTCGAGATGCCCTTGGCTTGAAAAACACGGGCGCAACCTTTACCCGCCCCGTTGCGCTGGCCCTAGCCGTTCAGCTAGGGAAGAACGTGGAGGCCTACATGGACGATGTGGTAGTAAAAACCAGGCAGCTTGCCTCCCACGGTCGGGATCTTCAGGAGACCTTCAACAACCTCGGGAAGGAAGGCATCAAGCTCAATCTAGACAAATATGTGTTCGGTGTGCAGGCGGGCAAGCTCTTGGGCTTCCTCGTATCCGGGCGAGACATTCAAGCGAACCCGACAAGGTCGACACTATCCTGGGCATGGAACCACCCAAGACGACACGGGAGGTCCAGAGGCTGGTAGGCCGCATGGCGGCTCT
This sequence comes from Dendrocalamus sinicus, assembly GCA_036346575.1. NCBI lineage: Eukaryota > Viridiplantae > Streptophyta > Magnoliopsida > Poales > Poaceae > Dendrocalamus > Dendrocalamus sinicus. Next base: position 557 of record JAYEVI010000353.1, on the reverse strand, counting down.
AAGTCGTTTCCTCTCTAGGGCAGCGGAGTGGGGCTTGCCATTTTTCAAGACCCTCCGCGGTTGCGACGGGTTTCATTGGGATGACGATTGCGCAAGGCCTTGGCGACCTCAAGAAACACCTCGCAACCCTTCCCTCTGGTGGCCCCAGGCTCCCCTCTGCTCTACCTCCCGCGCCTCGACGCGGCGGTCAGCGCCGTCCTCGTCCTCGAAGGGGTGCTCTCCGGACCGATGTACTTCATCTCGAAGCCCTCCGAGCGCCAAGGCGATATACGAGCTCGAGAAGCTTGCCTACGCTGGTCATGGCCTCAAAAAGCTCGGCATTACTTCTGGCGCACCTGCGATAACGGTGCCATCCTCGTTCCCTCGGCGGAGATGCTGCACAACAAGGAATCAACGGCGAATCGGCAAATGGGCGGCCAGCTGCGCCCCATTCTCCCTAACACACGCCTCGACGGCGATCAAGTCTCAAGTTACGGCGGACTTCCTGGCGGAATGGACCCCGGCTCGGCTGTCCTCGGTCGAAGACCGGTGTGGATGCTCACGCAGGCGGAGCTTAC